>PVLD010005104.1:43803-116576 GCA_004027595.1 Dinomys branickii | reverse complement strand
AAAAAAAAAAAAAAAAAAAAGAAACTCAAATCACTAACACCTTCTGATAATTTCCTGCTACACTACGACTGACTACTGCTATGGGTTAATGGACTGTATAGGGTTAAATTGCTGAATGCAGGGACCTAAAATCCTTGGGCTGGGAATTGTCAGCCTAAATGAATGAGGTTACTCAGAATGGAAAGAGTTTGAGAATAAGGTCTTCTGCAGAGTCCTCTAGACACAGCTCTGCCAACTTCAACTCACCCATTGCTTGCAACTACAAACAGCAAAGGGGGAGATCTAGGGAGGGCTGAAGCTGGAGACGGATCACACATGTGGAGCTAAAGCAAGGCCAACCCCAAGGACACAGAGCACCCAAGGTGAGCCACATAAACAAGCTGTTCCAGCTCCAAGAACTTGAGGCATCCAAGGCAGGCCAGGCAAACAAGTTGCTAGGCAGAGGGGTTTTAACTGCCGTCAACCTCCTGAGTGTATACGGAAATACGCTGCAGTCATCAGGCAGTTCTTTTCCCACGTCAGGAGAAGGGCTGCACCGGGCCTCAGTTTTCACAGTCTGGATCCCGTCCTCATTTCTTCATCTTGCACTATTGTCCCCAACAGAAATCTCAAGAGCTGCACTGCATATGCCTTCTTTGCATCCCAGCTTTTGAGAAAGAAAATATAGAGAGACTCAGTAAGAACCAGGGTACACAAGAAAGACAGACAAGCCAAAATTCCACCAACAAGATGTTATATTTTACCTATAGCATTGACAAAAATTATATTCTTCCAGCACCAATCGTTGGTGGGATTAGCATTTGGCATAAAACACTGAAAGAGCGAGCTGTAGATAGCTCTTCGTTATTCTCCCGTAGAGCACACAGATGTAGGTGGAAGGTAACTGCTTCACTAGGGACTGACTGAGGCTCCAGGTTTTCTTGCAGCTGGATGCAGCCTGATAACTAGTTCTCATTAGTTCGAGTCCATGGAGGCCACCTCAAAGACAGTCCTTTTAAGAAGCAGGAATGCCTTTTCTACACTTACTTTCCTTTCTCTTACACTAGCTGGCTATAGTGGATGATATATCCATACACATTTTCAAGCATCTAGATTTTTGGTTCCTGCACAGTGATGAAATAGTAATAGACCAGGAACAATTTTAGTTGACTAATACCTTTGGGTCTAATTTTTAGTACCCCTTAGCTTAACCTAGCATACATTTTAAAGCATAATTGGACTAGATCTAGAAAATCTGCAAGTAGACATATTGTGTTATTTAAGTCATTTCACTTCTGATATGTTTCTGGAGAAACATTCACATCTTGCTTGATGTCCATGGCAGCATGTCTTTTTAGCAACAAAATATGAGAACCATTTAAATGTTAGTCAGCAATGGAGTAAATAAAGTATAATGTGTGTATGCAATGAATAGCACACAGTAATTGGAAGAAATGAAATATATACTGTTACTAGAAAGAAAAAAAAGCTATGTATAACTATGAATAGAATTCCAAAAGTTATTGTTTGAAAAAATACAAAAAGAATGGTTAAGTATAATACCATGTGTTAAAACACAAACACACATCAAAAGAAAGAAACACAATTTTTTAAATACTGTATTATAAAGGTTAGGGCAGAATTATCACACTAGACTCATGATTATAAAAAGTAAGGGAATAAAGTAGGACTAAATTTGTAGTTGAGAAGAATCTTGCTTAGCCATAATATATAACAAGAAAAATAATAATATTTAATTTGGGCAATGATTTTGAAAATAAATATGATGAACAAAGACAGGAAGCAAACATGATCAGCCTGCAACAGGGTTACATAGTAGGTAGTGGAAAGAATCATTCCAAGGATGAATCAATGTACAATTAATTATGGGATAGTACAGCACATGCATAGTAAACTCTACCAATCTTTACCCAAATATTTGTTTTATTTTACCCTATTCCAAGACCTAGGATTCATAACAACAAAAGAGAAAGGGTATTGATATGTTAGCACACAACAACTTTTCGGCTAATTTAACAGCTACATAATTTATGAGTCATAAATTCATCCATTATAAGTGCACATTTCAATGAGTTTTATGGTGAATTTAAATTGTGCCCCTATCACAACAATCCAATTTTACAAACTTTCCATTAACCTAAGAAAAAGACCTTTGTGTCAATCTGCAGACAGTTTCTGTTGCCATCACTAGACCTAGAAAAGCCGGTGACATCTTTCTGTCGCCACAGATTAGACTTTTCTAGAAATTTCACTGAAATCTAATTATAGGATATGTAGAGTTACTTGGTCCATTTAACATAATGTCTTGAGACTCATTCATGATTCGATATGTGCCAGTAATTCATTCCTTTTCAATGAAAGTACATTGGCTGAATACATTGTATTCATCCATGAGTGGGCATATTGGTTTCCTTCACTTTGAAATATTGTGAATAATGTTACTTATAAGTCTCCGTGGAGATGTGTGCTTTTATTTCTGTTGCATAGTGTAATAGATTGAATGACACCCACCCAAAAGTTATTTCTACTCAGAACCAGTGAATGTGACTCTATTGGGAAAAGGAGTCTCTGTAGATATCAACCAAGGATCCATAAGTGAGATCATCTGAGATTACTAGGATGAGATCTAAGCCCAATATCTAGTGTGCTTGTAAGACACACTCAAAAGAAGGCCTTGTTAAGAAAGTGGAAGAAATTGAAGTTAGGCTGCCACAAGAAGCTGGAAGAAGCAAGGAAAGATTCTCCCCAAGTCCTTCAGAAAGAGTGCTGCCCTGAAACTTTAGACATCTGGCTTTCAGAACTGCAAAACTATAAATATCTGTTTCTTTAAGCCACTACATTTGTGGAAATTTTTATGGCAATTTTCATAAGTAAAAACCTAATGAAAGTATCTATAAGAGTATAGCTAGGTCATATAGTGATCATTTAATTTTTTAAAAAGCTAACAAACTATTTTCCAAAGTGGTTATAATACTGTATTTCCCAAATGCAATATATCAGAATTGAAGTTTCCCCACTTCGTTGTCAACACTTGGTATTGTCAGTCTTTTGATTTTAGACATTTTAATGGAAGTTTAATAATATTTTATTTCTCAATGACCAATGACAGTGAGCATCTTATACTTACTTCAGAGCTTTTCTTATTTCCTTACTAGAAAGTACATTTTATTATCATTGAAGGTAAGTGTTTACATATTTTAAGTACAAGTGCTTTGTATCAGAAATGCATACAAATATTTTCTTCCAGTCCATAGGTATCCATTGGAATGAAAATAAACTCTCATTTATCAGTTGTTTTCCCGTGATACTTTTTTGATGTCATATCTATAGTTTTTATCTGATCTAAGACCATCAATATCTTCTCCTATATAGTTTTAGTCTCATTAACTCTATAAATGCTCATATTTAGATTTTTGATTCATCTTTTTCAAGTGGATAACATGACCATTTGTAGAAAGAAAAACCTGTCATTTCCCTATTGAATTACTTTGATGCCTTTATTAAAAAAATCAGCTGACTATATGTACGTGGACTTATTTCTAGATTACCTGACTCCGTTGTCTGTGTTATAATGTTTTTGTCCCTATAACCAACCACACAATGTGATAAAGTTGACACATTAACTTTACGAAAATTTTTGGAAGCAGATACTGTAACTTTTTGATTTAGTCATGTGTTTTACCAATTGGGTTGAGTTATTCTAGATCATTGTATTCCCACATAAGTTTTAGGACCTGCTTTGGTATCTTTTGTACGTTAAGTGCAAATCATTTCTTATGCACAAAAGTCTATTGAGTTTATAGAACATTTGATGATGTGGCGTGAAACCTATGAGAAAGGCAGGGATCATCATGAAACACAGCATTCTTCAAAATCTAAATTTTAAAAAACAGGAGCGGTCACTATTGTCTATATGTTTAATATTCTATTTTTAATGTAAAAATATTATTACAGTGCATGACCTTTGATATGAAAGAATAAGATTCACATTTTACTCTATCACTCCATAATGGACAATATCTTAATCTAACCAGACTTTAGTTCCATTACTTTTAAATAGGGTGAGCATAATAGCTAACATATGAGGGATCACTAAACATTTAATATATTCGGAATTTTTGCATATAACAGCACATAATATTTGGAAAAATATTCTCTTTTCATCCATTTCTGCATTCATTATTCACTTATTCAAGAAGTAAGTCATTAATTACACAGGTGCTAAAAACACAGTGTCATACCAGACAGACAGTCTCTTTTCTTGTGAATCTAACATATCTACAAAAACACAAAATGCATGTAAAAATAAAGATTCCAGATAGTATTAAGTTTTAATAAGCAATAAAATAGGATCCTGTTCTAGAAAGTAAATTAAAGTTGGAGCATATTGTGATATGTCACTAAAGAAGGCTCCTTTGGACAGCTAACAAGTGACTAATAGGACAAATTAATAAAAACACAGGGAGCAACAAATAATGGATTAAGCCATTAGAGAGACAATATGTTGGTTACCTGTTACTGCATAAAAAATGACTCCAATCTTACTGGCTTACAGTGACAATTCATTATGCCTTTTGCTTGTGTGGGTTGATTAGAAGACTGTTCTGTTCAGCATTTTGAAGAACTGCTGAATTGCCCTGCAAAGTCCCTGCAACACTCAACACGGTCACCGGCAGTGAAAGGGAGTTTCACTTCTCTGCATCCTCATCAACTCTTGCTGTCGTCTGCTTCATTGTAGTCATTCTACTCAGTGTAGTATCTTACTGTGGTTTTGATTTACACTTCCTGTATGATTAATAATGGTCAATAACTTTCCACGTGTTTATTATTCAGTTGCAGTCTTTGATCTTTTCAATTTTTTAAAAATGTTTATTAGCGCGTGTGTGTGCCATACCCGGTAGTTACATTCCTCACGGGGAGCTGGTCCCCGTATGTAACACGTCTTAATTCCTTTTTGCTCCCTTTGTTCACCACCCTTCTGCCTTCTCCATCTCTTGGTTCCTTCCCATTATCCAGCTTTTATTGTAGCCTTTATGTATATTTTTTGAATAACATTCAAAAGGGTGAACAGACACACATTAAAATAACCTGAATAATATATTTTACTTAACCCAATATATTGAAAATATTGTCAGTAGCCATTCACTGTGGTGTGTGCCTGTAAACCTGGCACTTTGAGTAGCTGAGGAAGGAATAAAATCCACAGGCGATAAATATGAAAATTATTATTCAGTATAGTTTTATATAGTCTTAAAAGTATAGTTTTATGTGACAGTTACTGAACAGTCACATGTCTAGTGATTCTAGTGAATATCACAGATCCAGAATAGATGTATATTTATGAATTAATAAGAAAACACAAACAGTCCAAAAGAATAGTGGGAAAAAGACAAAGAAATATGGGTACATTCACCTATTTTTTTCTCTTCAGGGCATAGCATATTTCAACTGCTTTTTCTGAAACTCACTGAGACACCATAGTGGGACAGGTGGATTTCTCTCTCACACACATGAACAAAAATCACAGTATGTCTTTCTTTTATGGAATCATATTTTTATTTGTTATTTAGAGATTAAAGGTGCTTACTACACTATCCATTGAACTTTCAGCTTAATTCTGTTATATTTTGATGGTTATTCATATTCTTAAAATTCTAATTATGCAAGGCACTTTGACTCTGATATCCAGTTTTTTCCTCTTAGGGAAAACTGTCTTTCTGTGTGACAGACTCTTCACTATCAGCATCTATCGTCCCAAAACTTGATGGGTGAAACACAAAACTCTTTGGAATATATTCAGGAATATATTTTCCTAAAGTCAGTAGAAAAGGGAAGTGACCAAGTTTAACTTCTAATGCTTTTCGGGGAGCATTCCTAACAAAAGATATGGTTTTATCTCTTAGAAACATTCATTTTAAGTCCATTATTTTATGTATACCTGAGAGTTCTGTCCTTTCAAAGGAACAATTATCGCAGTCCTTTTCCTGTGCTGCTCTTGAGAGTTCTGAAGAGGTTATCCATTTCATAAGTACTACCATTAGACTTTCCAGGGCTTTTTGTTCAGAGTACTACTGATAAGCTTCCTCAGAGAAACAAGGAGTGAGGGAAATAATTATTGAGTCCCATAAACTTGATAGTTGGTGGCACAGGGACTTTTGGTGAAAAAGAAGAGAGTTAAACATGTGAGCCCACTCTAGGCAGAAGATTCATTATTAGCAGGAAAAAATGCTTGGAAAGATCATGTTGGATCCAGTCAGTCAAATTGTCCTGCGATCCTGACCGTAAGATCTGGTATGAAGTGTCCCCAAGCAGGGAGAAAGATAGATCAAAGTCCGATTGAAGATATGGGGAGAAAACTAAGAGCATTACAAAAAAATCAAACAATGAAAACCAAGAGAAACAATGGCATCAGGCTAGGAAATTCGATAAACAATGTGTAACACTGGGAGTGAGGGCCCAGCTCCATCAATGTGAGCAGCCAAGAAGGAAGCGCAGTACTGGGAATAAGCCGCAGTAGCCACACAGTAAACCTGTGCACCAGCGAGCCCTGCTGTGAGCATCAGAGTAGAACTGAAATAAAAACCAAGAGAAACTACATCAGCCTTCACAGGGGTATCTTAACATTTTGCACAGAGCCGGAGGACCTTGGCTGAGCTACCCTGATGTTCCTGCCAAGGGAAGAGAGACTGCCAAATGATTTGGGAGCCCTGAGAATGCACCAGGTTGAGGACAGGGAGACAAAGATGAAGCTCCCTTCCTTGGAGTCCCTGACCCCGTGCTACAAAAGCCAGGACCTGCTAGTCTATGAACCACCATACTCACACTTGTTCTGAGCATTGCGCCAGTTTCCGAAGTTTCAAAGGCTTACTTTCCACTCAGTATTTCTTAAAACCTACTTACTAATTTTATGGACTCCTTATTTTGTGTTGTGTGTGATTTATAACATGAAAAATCTCAAATCATCTTGTTTATGACCAGGAAGATGGTCCTTCTGAGCTTTGGAATTGCTGTGCCTGTTCTTTGAGCTATAATATAGAGCTTAGGTATTTCCAGGATATTGCACCAGAATCCAGAATTTGAGCTGAAAGGGGATAAAAAAAGCACATTAGTTTAAATTGGTTCTCAGAACAATATTTTCCCATTTTCTCTTCTTTCTCAATCATCCTCCAGGAAGATAAAAGTGAAATATGACTTTAGAAGATACCTACTTACATGACATTGTAGAGGGCATGTAATTCAAATCTAAAACATCTTAAATTACTTGTCCAATAGTAAAAATCAGATTTTGCAAATTATTTTGCCTAAGTGAAAGTCTTCAAAGAGTATCCCTTCATAAATATTCAAATGGAAGGACTTCAACTAATTTAGCTCCATTTTACTGTTCTGTCATGAGATGAGGTGGAAAGTAATAAAACTAACAAATGAAGTTAATAAATGAGACTCTGCCTGTGTTATTACAGATTCGTGGATTAACCCAACTTGGTGGATGTAGAAAAAAATGAATCACAAATTTGAGCACGTGACCCATTCCTTTTCTTTTTGAGGGCATGATATTTTATATTAGAAACATGTTCTGGTGTTTTCTCCTCAACTGTCTATTTTGAAGAATTCTAAACATATAAGAAAGTTGTAAGACTATGACAATGAAAGCCCCCATACCATCTGTCCAGTTTCACATGACTAACACTTTGCCATTTTGGACTTGTTTCTCTTTTCCTTTTGACTTATTTCTTTTTACTTTTATTAGTACCTGTTTGTATCACACGATTCTATTCGCTGTAGGGAACTGGCACATGTGTGCAACACATTTCAATTGTTGTCTTTTTTTCCTTCTGCCCGTTCCCCTTTTATTTTGCCAACCTCTTGAGTAGGATGGCATCTTGGCATGTCATTCTAAGTACTTCATCCTCTATCTCCTAATAGCAGAAATGTTTTCCTACATAATCATAATTCAATTATCCTAAAAACTTTGATACAATTGTTTCAGTTAACATTCAGCCCACAGACAAATTTCCCAATGATGTCTTCCATAACTTTTAATGTTAACAGTTGGGTAAAGGATCACACATAGAATTGATTTGTTATATCTTCCTCTACTTTAATCTAAAGTAATTCACTAGGTTTTAGATTGGGGGCTTTTTCTGAACAATTGTGAAGGGAAGTTGCAAAGTGTACCCATCAGTACATCAGCATATATCTCTAAAGAGCAAGAGCATTCCTCCATAGAAGCACAATATAACCTGGAAAAAATCTGTGTCCCTTTTTTTCTGTATTTATTACCATTACCTAATTGGCAAACTGTAATTATTTTGTTATATTTCCTTTTAAGTTTTTTGGTCTATATTGTTTGCCTGCCTAATTGTTGGTTTCACATCATTACCTAGCAGGAATCCCATAACTGGGAATTTCAAATAATGTAGTATTTGCTTCCACTGAACAGCATCTGTAAAGCCAGAATGACACAAGCCTAAACACAGGTGGAGCAAGCAAAGAGATCAAAATATTCAGCCTAGTGATTCCAGAAACCTATGTTAAGGGTTCCTGGATGCCAAACTCTTGTGTCTAATGGTGGCCATAAGTTGACACACAAATCATTCCACTGTAACAGTCTTTAGAAGTTTGAGGGAATTCTTGTCCAATTAAAATGATAACTTCCGACAGACTCATCCGAATTCCGGATGTCACATTTAATTGAAGAACTGAAATGAGCGACAGAGCATGTGATGGATTGGGAGGGGAATCCCCTCAACCACGTGACTGCAGATTACTTTCATTCTTCTGCAAAAACTGCCTGGAGAGCATTACTGACATAAAAGTATAGTTTTAAAATGAATTAAAGGGTAATAAAACATAGGAAAATGATGTTTTAAAGGAGCTGATGCAGGGTTGGAAGAAAATCAAAACCTCCACTTTTTCTCTTTTTTCACTGTGGATGAGCCTTATAGGCCCCACTGGGAAAGTGGCCTCAAAAAGAACCATTCACAATACATCTCAAATGAGGTGGGGATGTAACACTACATAAGCTCTCTATACTGACCTGAGGAGGTGCTACAGAGACTGCAGGACCATTTGATTAAATACAGTCTGCTTTTCCTTGGTATACTTTTCAGCAAAATCTCTATGGGAAGCCAGGCACAGATATCCAAAATTAAAATACTGCTCCAAAGTGTATATATTTATATATACGCCTGATAAAAAATGTGACAATTTTTAAATGAATGTACTCTTCTTAAAGAAAAGAACATGGGAGAAAAAAAATTTAAGAGTCCTTATGATTAGTTATAACTTCAAAGACAAATGTAAGAATGAGTGCAATTTATTAACTAAGAACAATGTATCTTCCAAACTGAGAGAACCATGCCTTAAAGATTTGTGCCTTAAAGATGTCTAGAATAATTTTCTATAACCATTGTCTCCATGGTGGTTGAAAGACAAGTCCCAGTACTGTATGTATAGATAAGGACAAATTACATATAAAAGGACTACTGAACATAATAAGTTCTAAATAAGAGTTATGTTTCTTTGGAAGTTATTCTGAAACATTACAGCTCAAACTAAAGTATGCTTTCATGATACAATTAAATGTCTTAAATTTTCAAAATGTGAAAATGTACTGGTCGGCTCTCTCTTGCTACAATAAGATATGTGACCCTGATGACTTAAAGGAAAAGTGGTCTATTTTTGCTAACGGTGTCAGAGGTGTCAGTCCATGGACAACTAGCTGTCTATCAGGTGAAAACATCATGGTAGAATGGCTTGGGGGATGGAAGCTGCTTATTCCTGTCATTCAGGAAGCAGAGAGGAAAGAAGAGCCCCAGAAGAATGAGCCAAAATCAGATAGACTCCCCCAAAGATCCCCCTCTGTTTTAGGTACTATTCTTGTTGCTGAGACAAAATACCTGACACTCAAAGTTAAGGGAGGAAAGATTTATTCAGCTCACAGTTTGTAGAGCTTTCTGTCCATAATCAGCTGACTCCAAGGCAGGTGGCAAAGGGGCAACAGTTCATGGCAGTGGAAGACAGCAGAACAACAAGAGAAGAGAGGGACAAGCCTCTTTATGTCCCTTATATTGTATCCAGTCTACTCAGAATATGGCCATGCCATTCCAATCAGTGGACTAATCCAACAATCACCAACCCTTAATCCCAGCACCCTTAATCGCAGTATTGACTGTAACTCAATCACACACTCTAGATTCAGCCACCTCTGAAGAAAAAAAAAACCCTATGACCTTATGAGGCTCTGGGGGAACATCTAGACACACACCATAACACCCTCTCATGACTCACCCAGAGACGCCCAAACGTGTGCTTTACTGATCTCTTAGGTCTCTCTCAAGCCAATCAAGTTGACATCCAAGATTAACCATCATATCTGGAAGTCATGGCCCACACCTGTAATCCCAGCATTTAGCAAGCTGAGGCAGGAGGATAGCAAAGTTCAAGGCCAGCATGGAGGACAAAACAAATTGAAAGCTGTCCTGGACTATACAGCGAGAATCTGTCACAAAAATAGCAACAAAAAGATAAAACATCATAAAAGGAAATAGTTTTTGTTAATATTAAAATTTAGAGAGTTCTAACAGCACATATGAAAATTAAATACAATGCATTTTACATTGCTTCCTATGAAATATATACTTGTAATAGTTTAATTGCTGCATTGAAAGTGCAAATATAGGTATTATTTTACACTATGATCTGGTATCAAAGCTAGAGAACGTTTGAGATACTCAAGTCACTTCAAAATCCTAAGTGCATAGAATTCTTTCATATAAATAAATTAAAATCAGAAATTTAATTTTCAGAGAAGTAATACATATATTCATGTATGTTAAGTTGACATTCTATGTCTTATCTAGCAATATCAAGAAATAATAAAGCAAGAAATATATTCTTAACGTAAATCATTATCTCAACCCTCCCACATGCACACCTGCTAAGAAACTATTGACTAGCTGTGTCAATTAAGACAAAAAGTAAGTGTACAATCCTTCTTTCTAATAAGATACCTCATGGGGTTTACATAAAGAACTTTTAAAGGCTACTTGCAAAATATTCCCTATAAAAAATGAAATGTCCACTTAATACTGGACCAGTCTTGATCAGATAGCTAGATTTATTTTGTGACACCTACTGAGACTGCTATCTCTTAAAAGAAGTCAGTATTTAAAAATAAAAAATCAAAGTTATTACCCCAGCAAGTTACTTGTGAAATTTATAGCAAATGCATCAATTTGGTACTCTTGTGTTCTGAGCTGAACATGGTATCAGAGGACACTGATTCTAAAAGATTCAGAAAATAGGTTTCTATGCTACACAGCACTGAAAAGATTGAGCATTTGAGATTATGAATACATCAAAATATTTCTTGTACTTAACTCCAAAATATCACTGAAATACAATGTTCCAGCAGACAGTGGTGCTGGTGGGAATTGAGCTAACCCAGTACTGAGTAGGAAAAGCCCAACCCTCACCCTAGCCCTGTTAGCAGTTTATATTTTTCCTATTAATAACAACTTGGCTTTTCAGAACCTGCAGTTGTACTTGAAGAGAGAGAAACTAGCTGTTTCCATCGACTACCTCATCTAAACAACAGAGATTACCATTCTGAGCATAAATATTCTTTAGATTCAACAAGCTCTCAACAGGCTTAGTTCTCTAATTCCCCAAGTAGCTACAGGACTGAAACAGCACTGAACGTAGGGCCAGAAACCATGGGTTCGAGTCCAGGTGATGCTGAGTCTCACTAGCTTGAGGAGTTGTTCTACCAAAGATGTTGTTGCCTGAGTTTGTTATTAGTGACCAATTATTCCTGCTGTTATCAACTCAGGGTGTCACAGAATCTCAGAATGGAGCAAGAATTCCTCATCTTAATAGATAATTACTATGATCCAGATGTTTGTCGTCACCTCAAATTAATATGTTGACCCTAATCCCCACTGTGATGACATTTGGAGGTTGCACCATTGGGCAGTAATTTAACACATGAAGAAGGCGCCCTTGTGAGTGAGATTAGTGACCAGATGAGAAGAGACCTAGGGAGATGAGCTCTTTCTCTGCCTTCTGAAGACATGGCCACAATTTTAGCATCAGTGATCCAGAAGAGGAGCCTTTAAAAGAAACCAACCATGCTGACACTCAATCTCAGACTTGTTGCCTCTCAAGAACTATGAGAGACATGTTTGTTATTAAAGCCTCCCTATGACATTTTGTGTAGCACCTGAACTGACTAAAACATTCAATTACCCAATGCTTATAAGCTTGTGTTATGGTTGATACATTTTGTCAACTTGGGGAGTCTAGAGGTTTGGCTGAGTGATTCAGCAGGAAGCCAGGGTGCTTACTTTGTATACATCCTGAGCCTGTGGAAGAGGAAGGCATGGAGATTGTGTAAGAGCTTCATGCCCCTGGGTGGTGGTAGCATGTTTACAATGTAAGGGAAGGAGAAAGGCTGCTTGCAGCCATTCCTCCCTTTTGCTGGTTGTTTTTGCTGTGCTCTGCTGCCCTGAACAGTTTGCCCTCTGCCATATGCCACTCTGCCTCTGAGCCAGCCAAGTATGGACTGAAACTTCCACAAACTGTAAGCTAAATAAACCTTTCCTTCCTTCATTTTGGGTGTTGGGTATTTTGTCTCAGCAACAAGAGAAATGTAACCAATACAAAATTTGCTACCAGGAGTGGGGTCATTGCTGTGACTATACCTGACCATGTGGTTCAAGTACCTTTGGAAATTGCTTGTGGGAAGAGTTTGGAAAGGTTTGAAGATGTCTGGTCAGAGCTCAGAAGACCAGAAGGCTGACAGAAATCCTGCTAGTAAAGACCAGGTTGGGGAGGTTTCTGTTGGGAGGAAGGACTGCGTTGGTTGTTGGACTCCAGATCATGTATCTTACGGCTTGGCAGAAAATTTGTCTGCATTTTGCTCGTGTCCAGAGACTTTGCCTAAGACTAAGATTAAGGGCAGCAGCAAACTGATTAATCTGGCAAAAGAAATTTCGAGTAAATCAAATGTTGAGGCAATGGCGTGGCTATTGTTGGGGGCTTTTAGCCAGATTTATATTGACAATCAAGATAAAAGAGCCCAGCAGATGATTTAAAATGTTGTGAGTTTGGCCAGAAAGGAAGGTCCAGTAAAGCTATGGACTGCAAAGATAAGGCTGAGGAGATCTCTATTGCTATGAAAGAACAAGAGAATGTAAAAGATGACCTGAGGGCATCACAAGCAGCAAGTCTCCACCCTTTGCAGCCTCAAAACTACAAAGGTGAGAGACCTTGCCTTCAGAAGGAAGCCAAAGAATGCCATGTTCCAGAATGGAGGCGACATAGAGAATTTGCTCCTCAGCATTGGATTCAGTGTGCCCAGCGATCCAGGCACTCAACCCCTAGGGCCAAGAGAGAGGAAAATTTGGCTATTGCTCCGGGTGGCAGCAGACCTTGGCATCATCCATGTGGCCCTAGCTTTAGGTGCAAGGGGAATGTAAGAGTTCTGAGGATAAAGAGGCTTCCACCCAGATTTCAGAAGGCCTGGGAGGCCAGGCAGTGTGCCCCAGAGAGGGCAATATGTGAGGCTATAAATATAAAACCAAAGGTGCACTGGAAACCTCAGAAGTTTAGAAAAGACAGGACCGTGGATCATCTAAGGAAAGCTGTAAAGAGGGAGCAAAATGAGCCTAAGAGAGAAGCCATGGGAGCTATAACCACCAGAAGTGCCATAGGGGTGGACTCAGGCAAGTCCTTTGGAGCTCACAATGTACATGTTGCTTCAGATGCTGGATGTGGAATTACAAGACACAATGTTAGCCCTGCTGGATTTTGGACTTTCTTTGGTCCCAATGCTCTGTATCCCCGTTTGTACCTTTTGGAATGGTAATGTTTATTTTGTGCCTTTAAATGTTGGAGATGTTTAATTTCATTTGTATGGTGGCAAAATGTTATGGTTCTGATATAAGCATGTCTTTGTATCTGGAAACTGATTTAAAGAAATGTGTCTGGTTGCCAAGTTGACAAGGGGTAGAATGTTATGGTTGATACGTTTTTGTCAACTTGGCAAGTCTAGAGGCTCGGCTGAGTGATTCAGCAGGAAGCCAGGGTGCTTACTTTGTATATATGCTGAGCCTGTGGAAGAGGAAGGCATGGAGATTGTGTGAGAGCTACACGCCCCCTGGGTGGGAGTAGGCTGTTTACAATGTAAGAGAAGAGAAGAGGCTGCTTGCAGCCATTCCTCCCTTTTGCTGGTTGTTTTTGCTGTGCTCTGCTGCCCTGAACAGTTTGCCCTCTGCCATATGCCACTCTGCCTCTGAGCCAGCCAAGTATGGACTGAAACCTCTACAAACTGTAAGCTAAATAAACCTTTCCTTCCTTCATTTTGGGTGTTGGGTATTTTGTCTCAGCAACGAGAGAAACGTAACCAAGACAGCTTGATCATGAAATCTGTTTCTTCATGTGAGCAATGTTCTACTTGTATACTCTTGCTTCCTGTTTCCTCCACTCAGACCAATAATAGTCCTTTCTTACCTTAGTACTGCCTGAATCTATCCTTAATTCCCTATCCTCACACACCTGTTCATTTGACAGTTTTGTAAATGCTCAATTTCTTTTAGGAAAACTCAACTAAAAGTTCTGTATCCTAAAATTGTTTGGAATTTTTGAAAATCTGAATTTTGATATCTCTCCCTAAACTCCAGATTTTATTTTTTATAGTCAGTGTAGTCATTTACCTTTATCAGCCAGAAATGAAT
Source organism: Dinomys branickii (assembly GCA_004027595.1). NCBI lineage: Eukaryota > Metazoa > Chordata > Mammalia > Rodentia > Dinomyidae > Dinomys > Dinomys branickii. Next base: position 101,838 of record PVLD010005104.1, on the reverse strand, counting down.
AATTTTGCCCAGTTGACATTCTGAACCATCAGAAATGACTCTTCCAAATAAATAGTAACTTTTCCCTCTACTGTCCCCTGCCTATCTGACAAAAAAAAAAAAAAAAACAAGATGCACAGAAAAATAGAGAACTACAATCTTGAATGTATATGAAGAATTCAGATGACCTTAAGTTTGGCCAAGTTTTCTTTGCAATACCCCAGCTTTATCAAGAAGATTAAAAGCTTGATATGAGAATTTTAGATATCTTAGAGTCTTTTCACTTCTTTCAGTAGGGACTAATTCTATTGCTCACTTCTTTTCTCTTTCATTTCTAAATAGTCTACAGTAAAATTGGAAATGAAGGACTCAGCCAGAGTTCATAAAATGATTAAAATCTTCTTTTCCCTCTGGAGGAAAAAATATAGAAGATAAAATATAATTCAGAATCAAGTGTATTCTAGTACCTCACTCTATAAGTAAAGTCTATGATGGTTCTACAGTGCAGGGTCATCAGAGGTCACTTGCAGAGAAGCCACCATTTATTTCCATAGGAATTTCTGTGATGATCAATTTGTTTTCATTTCTTTTCTTTTTTCTAATCTGACATATTTCAATCTCTGTCTACTTTCCAGGCACCAAACTAAGGACTTTCATATACAATGTCTCATTTCATTTTTGCAGTGATTCAATGATTGTACTGATGGTCCTATTAAAACTAAAAAAGTGAAGCTATTACATAAAGTTACAAAGCGGTTACGTTGCCTAAATTGAACTCCAGTCTTATGACTTTGCTTTATTAGCATTCTCCTGTCCTTTCCATACCCTAAACATCCACTCCTGTGCAGGACCACTCTTGGATTAGAGTCAAACTTGTGTTGTCCACGTAGGAGATGCACACTGTATTAACCTTTCATTACTAGACCCAAAACACTTGACATAAATCATGGAAGGAAAGATTGATCTTGTCTCACGATTTCAGAGGTTTCATGTCATGATAGGCAGCTCCTATCCTTTTAGACCCAGGGTGAGTCAGAAGCACCGTAGTGGAAAGGCTTGGAAGAGGAACGCTACTCGTTCTGTGGTAGCCAGAGGCAAATGGAAAGGTAGAGGCATGGATGAGAGTAAAGCAATGAGGAAGGTGATACCTTTGAGAGGCACGCCATCATTGACCTACTTCTTCCAAATTGGTCCCACCTTCTAACATCCCAATCAGTTATAACCTTCTCAGTAGATTAACACATTGATGAGGTGACAGTCATAATCCAGGCACCTCTGTAGGCTCCATCTCTGAACAGTGCTGCATTGAGGGTGAGCCTTCATTACATGAACCTTTGGGGGACACCTCCTATTTAAACCATAACACAGGAGAAGTGTTTGCTAAATAAAAAAATACATCCTAAACTACACGAGCTAGGCAGAGTTCTGAGTTCTTGACATACAGTAGTAATTAAAAAGTATGGTGGGATTTATATTAGAATGAGAGGATACATGACTCTTATGAATAAATATACAGTAATGCCTCGCTTCATGAACACGTCTGTTTGTGAACAGTTCCATTCACATACAGAAGTGTTCGGCAAAATTTTGTTTGTTTGGGAACTCTGCATCAGATGAACAACATTACCACACCCATCTTCCCAGAATCATGGAATGAATTAAATTTGTGACTCAAGGTACCACTGTAATTACACGGTAGAAAATGATAGGCCCTGAAAAGGAAAAAAGCCAGATAGGGCAAGAAAAAGGATTGAGAAGTACTATTATTATAAATAAAGTAGTCAGAGTAAACTTCCCTAATAATGGCCTTTTAACGAAGTTCTGAGCGAAGCGAATGAATGAGCCACGTTATCTAGCCAGCTAACTATTATGTATCCTCTATCTACCCATATGTCACTGAGGATACCTGTGCATTTGGAGCACCACAGAGGAAGCAAAAATGGTTGGAGACAATGCCTGAAAGAAGGCTGACTGCAGATCAGGAAGAATATGGTAGGCAAGATAGTAACTTCGCACACTATTCTGCATGAGATGAGAAATTACTGCGATGTGTGCTGATCTTGCTTTGAGAAGGTCCCTCTATTTACTGGCAGGGATAGAGGAATACACATTTGGAACCACGGACAAGAGTTCATAGAGGACCAGCAACTCTGATATGCACTAGGATGTGGTAGGCGAGGTTGTGGGAAGTGGTTTGATGCTTTGGGCAAAAGGGGTTAGTGTACAGGTTTGACAACTTATTAGTTCAATAACAGAGATGATTTAATAGTGAATAAAATAGGGTGATTTTTTGAGTGGTCTGTGGGCACCACAAGGCTGAAAGTAGGTAGTGCCTGACATCCATTGCATCCACAGAGCCTAGACAGCGTCCATGTTCCATAGACAGAAGGCTGGACTTACAGAGATGGCCAAGCCAGCCTTACTGAAAGCATACTTACTTGATTGCATAATTAAGAACTGTATTCCTTACTTAATAAAATATCGTTTCTTCATAATGCATTTTATAGAAAGGGAATAGTCTGACTTTAAAATGATGGGGAATAGAATAAAGATGCATTATCATTGAAAGAAGTCTTCAAATAATGCAACTGATTTTATTTTTAATACATAGAATCAGTGCCTTTCTTCCAAATAATTATCTAAACGTGCTTTCAAGTTGTCCTATTTTCTGGACACCTTCATTCCACATTTGTTTCTGTCATCCTGAAGACCGGGGTGCAATCATCTTGGATAATAGTGACAATTTTTCACAAAATTTCCTTTGAAAAAGAAGAGTGTTCCTTAGGTTTCCATTTCAAGAAGATTAAATTGAATTGGATTTTCAGGTACTGTTAATTGATGTAACAGAGAGAAGAAAACTGATGATTTGGCTTAAAGTTTTTTTTTAAATAGAAAAAAGGACTTCAGCAGAAATACCCTCCAGGCCCAAAACTTCAGACTTCTTTCAATATCTGCAATAAAAAGAAGAAACAGCAGGGCAGACTATTTCCCTAGAGACTGTATATTCTTAACTGTGTTTTTGTATTTCATGATTTAGAAAAACTCACAAAGATAGATTAATTAGAGCAATGTGAACTCTAGAAGCAGAAACACTGGGTCCTTAAAAGTGGAAGAGGACTATGTGGCTACAGAAGAAAGGCACAGGGGGGGTGCAACATCCATTTTAAAGATGCTGGGAGAAGACCACAAACACAAGCATGAAAGTGCCCTCTACCTGGATTCTCCCCTGGACTTGCATAAAGGACTGTAACCATGCTGACCTCTTCACTCCAGCACAGTGAGACCTACGTTAGACTTACACCCCTACAGAACTGCAAATTATCAGATATGTGTTGCTTAAGCTGAAAAGTTGGTGATAACTGATTATAGCAGCAATGGAAAGCTAATACACTGTTTCAAAGGCCATAATGTATAAACAGATATATAATGTGTCTGTAGAGTTAAAATGTAATTGGTGGGTAATCAAGAAAAACTGTATAAAGAAACTCACAGAGGACAATCCCAGTAAATAAAATTAAGGAACATAACATTAGAAAGTGACAAGGAGGCTTTTCTGCTCATGGATTTCAGAAAAGGAGCTAGTGGGAAAGTGCACTCCCTAGCGTGGATGGAACCTTGAAGAGGAGGAGCCTGGGGAGAGGTCTTTAGGTCATTGGGAAGGGCCAGACCCACAGTCCTTTCCTCCTCCTCTGTGATGCTTCCTGACCATGGAGTGAGCCTCTCTGCTCCACTGCACACTTCCTCCAGGATGTGCTGCCCAGAACAGTGGGGCCAACTGAGCATGAACTAATCAAAGAAACCTTTTTTCCTTTATAATTTGATTACATCAAGTATTTGTCATAGTGATGGAAACCAATGTTAGGATAAATAAACTTTATAGCACCAGAATCTGTTATTTCCTCTAGTGCAACTCAGAAAATGAACAAAAGAAAATATTCCATAGAGGAATCTAAGTAGAAATAATATAGTTTACATGATAAAGAAACCTTTAAACCACTGATATGGAAGAATGCTCATAAAACTAAGTGTGCATAGTTGCACAGAAGAAAAACATTGAAAGTTTAAAGTCAAAAACGTTAACTATAGGTTCTCTTGAGGTGCATTCTCTTTCTGGTTTTTATTATCGTTGTTGCTATTGTTGGTTTTTCTGTGCTTTTCCTGGAAGAATTATATATTACAGGAGATTCTTATTATATCCAATAGATAGAAATTGGATGGGGACCAAAGTTTTACAGTAAATAGTTTTCTTCCAAATCCAGTTTGTTTGTTTTTGGGTTTTTTTTTCAAATTCAGTTTGATTTGGGTCTGAATCTTTAAAATGAGACTTGAAGCATAAAATAATGGGCTTTAAAAAATTAATAATACTAAATTCACGAGTTTAACTGTATAATAATATTCTAAGAAAGTATGGAATCTAGAAAATACAAGTAGCAGTAATTCTGTTTTTCTCTTTATTTTCCAGGCAAACCCATATGATTATTCAATAAGATCCTCTACTTCATGTTTGATTTGTGGAGCATAATTACAGAGAGGGTCATGTTTGCAAAAATATTTGGAGCCCTCATCAATTTTCCTGGAGATTTTGCCTAATCCTTGCATAATCAATTTATTCCCTTTTGAAATAGCTGTTGTGCAGTTGTAGTCAGCTCAGTCTATTTCTTTCTCATCCTCAGGTTCATTGATAAAGCATGCCATATTTGTCAATGATAGGGCTTGCAATGAGAACAGTTTGTCAACCTTCTTTCTCATTAAATTCATAAATCCAGTACTTTTCCTTACAACATTTTCAATATCACTTTGCAATCTATGTGCATTGGATAACTAGGTGTTTAAGAATTGGGCTTTCAGTATTCGAGACCATACTCATAAGTGAAATAAATCAGATTCACACGTGTAAACATCACATTGTCTCCCGGTGGGAGAAACTGAAAGAGTAAATAAGTTCTAAAATGTATAATAGATATTGTGAAATGGGAAGAAATTGTTCAACAGAAAAAGGGAACTAAAATGGGTGAAAGGGGAAAGGACAGTAAGGAAAAGAGGGAAAAGCAAGTCAGTTATACTACTAGTGTCTATTAGTTCATTAAAAAGGAAGGTTTGTGCTTATATCGTTGGAGAAATTCTTATGCCCTTATACTCTGAGCAACTTTAAAGATAATAACATGCAATGCATTAACTATTGTTATTCTTCTATTATTTTGTTATGAAATTTTGTTTTACCTTTTTTCTATAAAGTAAGAAAAAGAGATAGGCCTTCAGGAATGTTTAAGTGAGTGCTAATTTTATAATTGTTTTGCACATTAGCTAATAATCTTCTGGTGACTTGTTTCCCTGCATGACTTTAAGATGAGAAGAAATTTGATAATGCAGCACATAGATAATGAGACCACCTTGCATGTGAATGATTTTGAATTCTATTAGTGCATGCACAGAAAGATATGCCTATTCATGCATATACTCTTTGTATTTTATTTTTATTTTATAATTTGAAATCTTTTTCTACTGCAACTTTTAGGAAAGAACTCAGTGTGGTTTTGCCATTCCATTGACCACAGTAGCTCAAAACACAGAGCTCATAAGCTGTTCACGAGAACACTTTCATTTAAGGGTGTTATATTAGTCAATTTAATGACAAAAACAAAAAAAAAAGTGGGAGGAATGGATGCAGATGATTTCAGCGTAATGAGCATCTGTACATCCTGATAGACAAGAAACCAAATTTATATTGACCACACCCACACACAAGGCATTTGTCCCATCACCGGGTACTACTGGGGCCTAGGTTCTGGGACACAAAGAACTTACAGGCTAGAGGATTGATGAAATCACCCCTCTCTACTACCCAAGGTGTCTCAAAATTGTCCTTAGTCTTTTTATAACAACCTTAGAAAATATCGGTATATTTTCTAAGGTATTGAATACATCTTTCTGCCCAAGAGGTATTTCCTCTCTTCTCAGAGGACAGCCGTCCTTAGTTATTCACAGCCATCTTGCTTGTCTTTGTTTCTTTCTCCAGAAAGATATCACTTGATTTTCACCTTCGCAAGAGGTGAATTGCCAGATTGTGTGTAAACTGTCTCAAAGCAAAAATTGTTAAAACTGAAAAACAACTGTTGATCATTAGGTCTCATATCATCCCTTTAGGAGGAAGAAACAAAGTCCCATTGCATTTAAAGCTATAGACTTTTGCACTATTGGAGATACTGCTAACAGAAACCCTAAACAATCAGAAACACAGGCACAGAAAGCCATCACAGAAGAGGTACAGTAAAAATACAACACTTTGTATATGCCTTCATGCATACATGGCAAGACCCCTGTCACCGGGTATGTACACTTGACACAGAAAGGAGCAGAACCCTGGATGAAGAATTGCAGAGAAACTTTTTGGAGCTTTGGAAGACTCAAAATTTTGTTCCTAATGATCCATTTAAAATGATCTGAAAGCTGTCATCTACCTACCTATTACTACACACACCCATCCCCATGTTCATTAGCTAGCCACCATTATCACCAAATAGTTCCTAAACCTGGAGTCTAAGAGAGTTGTTCTCCTTCTGTTTTCCTTATGTGTGACTTCACTGCTATAAATTTCCCTCTGAGTACTATTTTCATTTCATCCTACAGATTCTGGTAAGTTGTATCTACAGTTTTGTTTCTAGGTATTTTTTAATTTCCTCTTTAATTTCTTCTGTGATCCATTGGTTGTTCAGGAGGTTGTTATTTAATTTCCAAGTGTTTATGGAGTTTTTGGAGTTCCTTTTGTCATTAATTTCCAATTTGATTGCACTCTGGCCAGATAATATGCATGGGATAATTTCAATTCTTTTGCATTTAGGTAGGTATGCTCTATGGGTAGAATGTGGTCTATTTTAGAGAAAATCCCAGGTGCAGCTGAGAAAAATGTGTATTCTGATGCTGTGGGGTGGAACACTCTGTGTACATCTACTAAGTCCATTTGTTCACAGATTTTTTCAAACCTGTTATTCCTTTGCTGAATTTTTGTCCACTTGACCTATCTCTGTGTCAAAATGGTGTTGAGGTTCCCTATTACAATAGTGTTATTAATTATTTGGGTTTTCATGTCTGTTAAGATTTGTTTTATATTGTTTGGTGCTCTGATATTTGGTGCATACATGTTTATGATTGTTATCTATTCCTCTTACAGTTTTCCCCTAATAAGTATGTATTGGTCTTCTTTATCTCTTTTGATTGTTCTTGGTTTGAAGTTTACATTGTCTGCAAACATAATAGCTACTCCTGCTTTTTTCTGGGTTTCTGCTGCATGGGGAACTGTTTTCCATCCTATGAATTTCAGCCTATGGATTTCCTTTTGAGTAAAATGTGTTTCCTGTACGCAGCATATTGTTGAATTTTGTTTCTTAATCCACTATGCCAGTCTGTGTCTTTTTACTTGTGAATTGAGGCCATTTACACTTATGGTTATAATGGATATGTGTTGGCTTATCATTGTCATATTATTTACTTGTGGTTGGTTTCTTACTTTTTCTACCTGTTTAGTTGCTTACTCTGCTTCAGGGTTCCTTTCTACTGCTGTTCTTGAAATTGCAGTTATTTTTTTCTCTGTACAAAATGTCTTTTAGTACACTTTTAAGGGTGGTTTGGCACTCCTGAATTTCTTCAGTTGCTCTTTGTCATAGAAATATTTTATTTCTCTGTTAAACTTGAATGATAGTTTGGCAGGTTACATCAGTCCAGGTTGGAAGCTTTTTTGTCTCAGGACCTGTAATAATTCACTCCAAGCTCCTCTCTATTGGATGGTTTGTATTGAGAAGTCTGCCACGATTCTGATGGGCTTTCTTTTATAGGTGATCTGTTTCTTTCCTCTAGCAGCTTTAATATTCTGTTCTTTTTCTGGAGATCTAGGATCTTGATTATTTTATGTCTGGGTATAGTTTTATTATGGTTATGACTAGTAGGAGTTCTATATGCCTTATTTACCTGTATCATAGTTTCTGTTTCCATGCTTGGGAACTTTCCTGCTATTATTTCTGCAAATATTCTTTTTACATCATTTGTGTTGCTCCTGCTGTTTCACTGACTCCTATTAGTCTGACATTATTTCTCTTTGCCTTCTCTTACAGCTACCGAACTGATCCTCCGTGGATCTTTTTTGATGTTAAGAGATCCTTCATTTCACAATCGCTAGCTGCCATGCTGTCTTCAAGATCTGAAATTCTATCTTCAACTTCATTCAAGCTGTTGTGCAAGCTTTTAGTGGAAGTTTTGATTTCCTGGAAATCTCTTTAAGTCTGTTTCATGAAGTCTAGTTCATTCCTGTATTATTCATGTGATGTTTCCATTCATTGCCTATGTTCGCCTATTTTTTTATATATTTCTTCTCTAGGTATGCTGAGCAATTCTTTCATCGTTATTGTCATTTCACTTTTTGCCTGAGAGATTATGTCTGATCTGATCTATTCTATGGCCTGATGGAGTTGTTTCTTTACTTCCATTGCAATCACTTCAGCAATTTCAGGTGTGTGTTTCCCAAGTTGTCCTATGTCAGTGTCTCCTGGACTCGTTCTGATTGGGGAGGAGTTCTGAGATTCTGTTTTAGTCCTTCGTGTTGTCGTGTTTGATGCCAGAGGCAGAATGCTCAGTCTCCCTCTTCTCTGGCAGATAAGCAAAGGTCACTAGTGGCTCTAGTGTTCTGGTGGTCAGGCCTGCCCCTCAGTGAAATGTGCTCCTTAGTCTGGTGTCTTCTCAGAGATGATGAAGTGAAACTAAGTTCTCCTAAGTCTCAGACGTGAACTGTGATGTCAGCTGATGGCAGACTGTCTTTTCCAGTGTCCCCTTGCAGCTCACGGCACATGTATGACCCAGAAACTGTTTGCACTGGTGGCACAATAATGGATCAGTTGTCCTGTGACACCAGGCAGTTCAGGGCATAGGAAGAACCCAGACATGAATTGCTAGGTCAGTAGTTTGTGAAGCACCTGATTTCATGTCTCCAGGCAGCTCAGGGTGTCCATAGTAGCCCAATGTATACTGTGCTCATGGTGATCACAGACTACCTGTGTCTGTGACCTCCAGAAGGTCAGGGCATTAATAAAGCCCAGATGTAAACCACAGTGACAGCAGTTCATGGACCCCCTGCCCTAGTACCTCCAGTGGCCCAGAGCAAGTGCATGGAGGGCCCAAATACAAACCCAGTATTAGAAGATCCTGGGTCTCCTGAATGAGGATCTCCTGTCTCCACCAACATAGGGAAGGCAGAGACTCAGACTGTAGTGGCAGCAGGTTCGTGGGTCACCTGCTCTGCCCCCAGGAAGTCGATGAGAAATACCTGGTCTCTGGGCATTCAGCTGTAAACTGTGGTGTCAGCAGGTCACAGACCACCTGATTCTGTATCTCCAGTCAGCTCAGGGTACACAAAGGAGCAAGATGCAGGCTGCACTAGTGGTGATCAAGGACCACCTTTGTCTGTCAACATATTTATTTAAAAAATATACAAAAATCTGAAAAGATATTCAGTATATCTATAATCTGCCTGTCTGTCTGACTCCCAAGAACCTCTATTGTTGAAGGGGTATAAATTCAAATTCATTTTGCAAGCTTTCACAGGCCAAGTGTAGTCAAATGATGTAATGGTTCAAAGATACCTGATACAGGGAATGGATGGAAATTCACATAGATAATACTTATATTAATAATACTAATATTAATAAAGTCATAGTCATACCTCCCAATTTTTTATATAGTCTTCCATGTCTTCATATCCTGATAGCCCTTAGGTCTGAAGCTATTGACCACAGGCCAGACAGTAACAGTTATATCTCTACTTCTCCTAAATAGAAAGAAGCAGTGCTTCTGAAAAGAAGGAGACTCAGGGAAACAGGAGGAAAAGGAATCACTTGGACCAGTGAAAAGACAGTACAATTCCTTCTGTTTTTTATTTATATACTAGAGGTAATCATTGTCTCAGTTACTTTTTTCTTGTTACTGAGACACAATACCTGATGCTCAGAATTAAGGAAGGAAAGGTTTATTTAGCCCATGGTCTGTGCAGATTTCAGTCCATACTCAGCTGGCTCCAAGACAGGGTGGCATATGGCAGAGGGCAACAGTTTATGGCAGCAGAAGATAGCAAAAACAACAAGAGCAAAAAGGAGTGGCAGAAAGCAACCTCTTTCTCTTCTTTACATATGTAAAGTATATGTCCCAAGGTGGATGTATCAGCACCAGATCATGGATCAATCATAAACTCTAAAAGCCTGCCCCATGACTGCATGAGGCTTTGTGGGGACATCCAGACACAAACCACAACAAGGAAATAAAGGGAAAGTGTATTAATATTATTCTAACTTTTCTTTGATTTTTTTAGAAAGAACGAAGAAATACTGAATGTGAATCCTAGAGTTTATTACCCTTTTTTATTACAATTGTTTATGATTTTTGCTACAGCAAATTTCAATAGTTGAGAAGTATCTCAATATATTTTAAGATGACTATGTATATTGTTTTCTTATTTTAAAGATGACTTTACAATATTCATTCGTGAGTTGGCCTCCTTGAAAACATGACAAATACTGTTATTTAAGTAGGCCTTCTCACTTTGATTACAGATCGATGTACTGCTCACAACTATGGAAAAAACTAGACTAATTTGGGATTATAAATCTAACTCTTCTCCTGACTTAAAAATACCTTTGTATTATTTTTAATCATCTTATGATTACCAATGTCTTAAGAACACTAGCAGGACATTGAAACCAGAACCAGAAGATCTGTACCTACATATGTAACAAAAGAGCATTGCTTATAAATTTTTGCATGTAATTTTTAAATTTTAACAAGGCATAATTATAGAGGAATTCGGTAATTCTTAAGGAAATATTTCATTCTTGAGTTTTTCTCAAAATACTTTACTGAAGAGAGAGTGGTATTGGAATGTTCACCTTGGAAGGCTGCTTTCAGACTTGCTTTGCCTTCAGAACAAGTCATTTCCTCCTCCTCCTTTTTTTGATAACCACCATTAATAAATGGAAATATCTGGCATGCTGCACAGCACAGTTTGCTCATTTTAGACACTGTAGGAAATATTTTAGATTTTTATTCCTCGAAGAATTCACAAATAAACAAGAAATATAATAAGGAAAACCTGTTCTCTCTTACCCACTGATTTTAACTTCCCCTGGAAGCCAGATATGATAACCCTGACTCTGATTTGCTTTGTTTCCTACTCAAGGGTAGTGTCCTCTTTATCAAGGAAAAGCATACACACCCAGGTGGAGTAAAGAAGGTTCAGGGTTATCTCACAGGGCATGTAACACTCACAAGGCACCCAAGTGACAGCATTAAATGTCAAGGACCATCAGGAACATGCAGCACTCAGCCACCACAGGGATTAATTCCATCACTGAAAATTCTACTAACACATGATTTCTCAACAGCAGAGTAGGGACAGAAGAAGGGAGGGGAACACAACTTTTGCATTAATCACTATAACTGCAAAAATGTTACTTTAGCAACCATCAAATTGAACTAAACATTTCAAATTCAAACTAGCAATAATCATTAATCCAAGAATGAATACACTGTATGTCATAGCTATGCATCTATATAGACAAACAAACTACAAATTTACTTAACCACTGAACTGTATACTGAGAATGGTTTCCATGATATGTAAATTAAACTCTAATAAATCCATTTTTAAAATATGATAAGGTTTCCACTCTGCAAAGAAAACAACCCAACTTTCAAGAACACTTGAACACTGATAAACTTATGATTTTAACAGCTTTTTTATGGGTACACTTTACATAAGTAAAATCAATTCATTGTTATGTATATAACTCTGATTTTTAGTATATGCATACAGATTTTAAGACATTTTATATAAGCAGCACCACAATCTAATTTTTCTATACAGCATGTTTAGAATTTGAAAACTGGAAGGAAATTAATGGCTTAGAGAAGATGCAATAACCTGTTAATAATAACAATATACTGAATTCAAGAATTTCTTAAACATTTTAAAGAAGTTATCCACATAAGAAGAGTCACAGCTTTTAAGCGTTCTTTCCGTACTACTTATTTTAACATTGAAGAGGATATTACTGCTTTGGGGGGATATTATCAGCATTACTGACAAGCTCTTCTATATTTACTTCTAGAAATAAAAATCTTCAATATATGCATTTTAAAAACATTTTAAAAGCTGAAGTGTTTACATTCTGCCTTAAAACTTAGTTGAAGAATGTAATACCCTTTCAAGGAGTATGAAAGGATTTGGCTGCATCTAATAATAATAATGTCTTCCTTGAAGAAGAATGAAAAACAGATTCATACAAGTAATCAAACAAAGTTGTTTGCCAAAATGGCAATTATTCTACTAACATGATATTAAAAGAGGCTGCAATACAGAAGAAAGAGGTATTGCTGTGCACAGTCTGTATTTGCTGGGACTGGAATAGAAGGTGTGTTTTTCTAGGATGCCCTGATTACCTGCTTTTTTAAAACAAAGTCTACTTCTCTATCCTCAACTGCCTCACAGGGCAAAAATGCACCCAGTCTAACGATAGCAAGCAGCACAATATCCTTGTGATAAATGCTAAAGGTCAGCCACAAATACATGCCTGTAGGCACAAATTGTATGTCTGAATAGCAAGCATGTTTTACAGCAAGGATGTGAGCTACCAAAAGCAACTTTCCAATCATTTCATTTCAAGGTTCTCTATGATAGTCAAGAGAATTACAAAGATATTGCGATTTTCCTAGTTAGTTCCAGATGATTAGTAAAGAAATTGAAAGGTTAGACTTAAATTACTCTAATATGACACCCAGCACTAGCTGTGATACCTAGACAAGGGCATGGTTTATGTTCTATGTAGTCTGAGTGGCTGTAGCGTGCCTTATTCATTCATTTGTTCCATTAACTGATATTTGCTAAGATTTTAAAAGGCATACAAACTTTGCCCCACAGAGATCACATAAAGTGAATCTTTTTATTTGATCCAATAAAATATGAAAGCCACAGAAAAAAATTTCTTCAAAGTAAGATCCATATAACGACATGTAAAACTTATAAACATACATTTATTTTCAAATTTAAAAAATTGGAATAGCATGTATACAGTGAATGTCCAAATAAGCCTGCCTCTACTATACTAGTTCAATTCAGCCACATTTCTGTCATTTTTATTTTTCCCCAAAAGTTTTGTTATTGGTTTGGCCTAATCATCTTAGACTTTCAGAATAGTCACACAACATTCCTCTGCAGACATGAGATTTACTACAGGTGCCTAGGAAGAAGGAACCTTCAGTTTTTTCTAACTTTGCTGAAATTTATCAGTAAAATAAGAGAAGCAAAATATGCATTAAGGATCACAAATAAGAGTAAAAGAAGTAAAGAGAAGAATGAGCTGAATTCCATCACTTACTCCATACATTTTTAGATGCCTTCTGAAGAGGCACCTGGTCATCTACCTCTAAGCAAAGGTATCGCTACAAGGACGGTATATAAAATCCACATGATTCTTAAACACAAGACAATTGCCTCTTGTCTCTGATAGGAACCAAGCCAATATCTTTGTGAAATAGAAGGAGAAATAATTCCTATTGGAATTTACCTGTAGTCAGTGAAATGCAGCCAAGTCCCAACAAATTAACAGTCTAAGATCACGACAAGCCAGTGTGTAGCACTGGTTTATCCAGCCTCCATATTTTTCTTCTAAGTTCCACCACCTGCCTGGACATTTTCCTGAGTTTCTGGGAATCTTCTTTTCCAACTGGTGCTTTTCATTGTTTTCTGGAGGTTTTAAAATTATAGTACAGTATCTTTTATTGGTTTTATGGTATTTTTGTAGTTTATTTATAAGCCTGTATCTCAACACACTTTGTAGATTTGGATCTTATTAATGAAAACATTTATATTCTTAATAATAAACACTATAATGGGTGTATTTTATTCATTGTTCTTAAGTTTTACTACAGCACATGTTGACAGAGGATAATAAATATACTAACATTTATACGAATCCATCATTTTTTTCTGTTTGAAGGCGCATGGAAATATAAGCAAGATGCAGTTCCCAATTACAGGTGCCTCATTGATCATCACAAGATGCTAACATGAAAGTCCAATTTTTGCTACTCAGGAACTATCAAACTGCTAAAATTGACCAAAATCAGAACAGTTGCTTCAAAACAAAATAAGTCCCTGCTTTGATTCCTCTCAGCCTGTGCTCTCCTTTAAGGTCATGTGTTCCACATGGAAAACATCAGCCTTGTCGTGATACTTGGACGTGATCTCCCAGGATGGGTTCCATCTGTATGTAGCCCCCACGCTGGAAGAAAGAGATCAGATTGGAAGCCCTTTCCCAGCTTCCCGTTCTTGCTCTCTGCTCGCTCCTCCCTATCCATGTGTCCACTCAGCCATGGAAAAATACAAAGCCAATACACATTTCTGGAGGTCATTTAACATAATGCAACCCTGGGTTGAGATTTTCCACAGACCCCTTGTCTGTCCTGTCCTGATCCCCTTCAGCATATGTGCTTCCAAGGTACCTTCTGCGAAATCCTGAAGGTAAAGTATCAGAGGTCAGTCAGTTTCATTTGTAACCCACCAGTGAGCAGAAAATTTCCATGTTATTCTCTGCATTCTTGTGATTTCACTGCATAACAGCAACAACAATAAAGAAACTCAGTGCATAGAAAAATCAAAACACCTAAAGAAGCTCACAGGCAATTACTGCCTGGAGCATTTGTGTTACCTGTTACTAAGGTCACAGTAGTGAGACTAAACCTTGTAGAGAAAGAAATTCTAAAAAGAGGACACTGGGGATATTTTGCTTAAAATACATGGGCCTCATACAGACAGCTTTTCTTTCTGTTTTTGCAAAGATGCACCTGCATTTGTTGAGTACAATCAATTGCTCTAAAAGCATGTTGAATTCAAGTGTCATAATGGAATGCACCAAATACATTCTCTCTATCAATATACTATTGTGGGTGCTCAAAATAACTGAAATTCAAACAGGAGCAAGCGGATACTTAAAGTGAAGCTCCTTTGAGCAGAGCTTGCTAGTTCTTTTAATGGTGACCACTGTTAAATTACAGCTGAATAATTAAGAGTGAGAAGTTAAAAAGGCACAGACACTTACCAGACTGTGATCCTTGTGACCCTCATTTACAAATCCCCATATTATCACATTGTAACTGTTAGCCTACAAAACAGTCCTTCCTTTTCCCTACACAGAAAAATAATTTAGCAGTGCCAAAGGTGTGCAATAATACAATGGTAAGACATTTACTTCCTTGTTCAATCTCATCCACGTAAGTGTGATATGGTGCTAGTCCAGTGAATATAAAGGCATTATATAAAGCTGAGAATGAAACAAATGTCTAGGAATTTCAGAACATATTTTAAATCAGTAAGTTACAATCAATGTCAGGATGCAATTGTGCATTGCCAATGACCAAAAGATAACCCTGATTAACTTATACATTTTTTTAAATGTCAAGATTCGGTAGGACATTTGATCTATTCATATTTCCATGTGATATTTTATTTTAGTATTTCAAACTATAAAATATTCTAAGAATGATGTATATACATCACAGCAAGAGAGAAAAGGAACACTTTGGAATTCGTGAAGGTCACGACCCTCTGTGGAACCCTCTAAAATTCAGAACCCTCTAAATTCTTCATAGACCAATATCAAATGAAAGAAGCAAGCACCAAGGTAGTGTAGGAGGATTTTGGATAACCCGGAGGGGAGTGAGACAATGAAGCCTTGAAATATTGTCTCAAAAGGCTCGGTAACCTGGATCCTTGACTCAGCATTACAATAGGAGGGACTGTACTGTTGAGAATGTTGTGACTTTTTTATTCGGAAAACGGTTGGCACACACCTGTAACCCCAGCTACTTGGGTGGCTGAGGCAGCAGGATCGCAAGTTCACACCCAGTTCCAGCCCACTAAGTGAGCAACTTAGTGAAACTGTCTCAGATTTTTAGAAATAAATAAAAAGGGCTGAGGATGTAGGAGAGGGTGAAAGTTATGGGTACCACTCCCAGCAACAACAATAAAAGATGATACAACTGAAGCCCAAGGTCGCCTCCTTTCTCCTCAAATCCATTTCCTATTGAGTAGTTTGTAATCTGCATTACAAAAATCCCGGTTCCTGTGCTTTTGTAATCCAAACATTTTCTGTCACTAGTAATGCATCTACTTGAACTTAGGTCATAATTGCAAAAGACACACTGTGTTTGTGTACCTAGAACCGTATGTGTAAAAGCAAGAATTAGAAAACCTGTAGGAAAGGGACAGAATAAGGTTTGCTCTTCTCAAATTGTCTTGTTCTTGTCCTTTTTCTTCTTCACTTGAAAAAGAATGGTCCCATGGTTTCGTAGGAAATCTGAATGAAACATGTGCATTTTCCAAAGGCATTCTGGGGTCAAATCTAATTGATGTAATGGGTCAGACTTTATAGGATAAAATGAAAAACTGACTTAAACAAATGTTCTCAAGGCAACTAATTTATTAACAGTCTGCAAATGTACAAAGTTGAAATGGTATGAATAAGTCTTCATACTATTCACTCTAAAAGGTAGAGATACAAATTTATAAAAGCTTCTCTCTAGAAAGCTGATTCAAACAAGGATCTCATAAGGTAAATGCTGAGTGATTAAGTGCATTATTTGTAAAACAGAACAGTAATAAAAGAAAATCAAAATTAGTATATAAGTAATGTGAATTTTATTGTTATTGTTCTTCAATGAGTACTACATAAATATTTCGCTAAAGTAAGAAAATTATTGAATATAACCATTCTCGCAGGACAAGTCATCTGAAATTTTGTGATGTTGTTTACTATGGTCTTAGGCAGACAAATATAGTTTCTAAAATTATGAAATATCTCTGCATGCTGCACATTTAAAGTTTTTTTGTTTTAGATTTTATTCTAAGGCAAGGGATCCTTTAATGAATGATTTCCCATGATTCATTACTGCTGGCATTGTTTTCTGTCATTCTGTGTGGTAGAGAATCTAAAGCAAAGGCTCACCAATGAGATCCTTAAAATTCCAGCAAGTAAATAGCCTTAAACAAGACAGAAGGGCCTGGTGTGGGAAATGTCTTGTTCAAATGAGATTTCCCAAATGGAACAGTACCAGAATTCCCCTATATATTCTGAGATAAGAAATGTGTTTTGTTGAATAGAACTGTCAGAGTATAAACAAGATATCTCAAGAAAATAGTTTTCCTCATGTTAGGAGAGAAATAATCCTCTTTGCTTGACTACATATATGGGATATTTCTCAGAGAGGATTCTTCTACAGTAATCTTTGTTAACTCACGCACACCATGACATGAAGAATTCCAGTTTTTGTAAGAAAAGAATGAATTTGAAAAAGACTGATTAGTTCAGAACTGTTACCGTGCTTAAAATTTTGATGATTTTACCTTGTACCATGATTTCTTAAAACTCTTTTATTAATTTTCTTATGCTTATTATACAACTGTCATCGAATATATTCTTACAGTTTCATGAAGAACTAATCTGCTGTCCTCTCACACTAGAAATAACTACAGGAGTTTGAAAATATTAATAGTCCACAAGAAGTTAATTGTTTTCCTCCAAACCATCTCCTTGAAGTTAGATGAAACTTGGTGGCTGATATTTATTCCAGAAGTTAAACCTCACACGGATTTGTTTCTTTATGATTTTGTTTGCTTCCCTGTGGGAACATGAAGTAGATTCCCAGATATTGATTGAATTTTGTCAGTTTTTGCTATGGTTTGCATAGGGTTCATGTGTTGGAAAATGGATCCTCCGGTATGGAAATGTGGGGAGATGCTGGGACTGACCATTAAGACATAGGGCCTTGTGGAAGGCAGTTACATCACTGGGATATGCCCCAGAAGGGATTGATGTTGTTTTGTGTAACTCTATTAGGGTATAAGCAAAATGATTGTTATAAAAGAGTACAACAGGCTTCTTCCAGCTCTCTAGCTTTTGGTCTTGCCATGTGACATCTCCCTCTTACACTGGCTTCTGCCATGACACCATATGCCACGATGTGTTTGACTCAAAAGAGCCTGCCCTATACTATTTGAAACTTCAACCTCCAAAACTGTGAGCTCAACAAACTTCTTTCTTTATAATGTATCCAGCCTTGAGTATTTTGTTATGGAAAAATGGAAAATGGATTAATACAATTGTGTTGCTAAGCATATAAATCTTGTAAGAGGCTACAAAGAGAAACACATATTTTAAATGTAATGGAATTTTCAAATCACATTATATTTTATAAATACAAATCTATATTTTATATAGCAAGCATCAATCTGAATACTTAGTTTTTCATTCCACAGAACTGCTATGAGAAAAGCACTATGATAAGCAGAAAGAGATATTTAAATTGAGAAATGATCAAAGCCTGGTCCTAGAACAAATAATTAGCAAATAAGGAAGCTGGGATTTGAAACTAGATGTACATAGCTTCTTCATATTATCAATGCTGCCACCACTAGGAATATTCAGCCAGATTATACATTATACCAGATTAAACTACCCATTTAGATATTTTTTTAAAAAATCAAGAGAGAGTCTAAGGAAGTATTCTCAGGGTTTAAATTCCTTGTGGTTGGAAAGAGTACTCCTAATTCATGGGGCATAAGGAAGAATCATCTCACACTAAATGCTGCTGTCATCCCCACTAATAAAGTGTGAAACCTGGATTCAAAAGGGCCAAACTGCTTCAAGGATAAAGTTCAACTATATCTTAGAATAAAGCTTGCATGAAGAAAAAATATCTACTTCCCATCAAGGTAATGACCATAAGTGGCATTCACTAAAAATTGCTAGGACACCTCTCACAAAAGTATGACTCATGATGAAAGAAAAAAAATCAATCAAAACTACCCTAGAACTGAAAACATGATAAAATCAATAGGCTTTCACAGGAAAATGTTCAAAGTATTCTCTATATTGAAAAGTATAAAGAAAGACTGAATATGTTCAGTGGAGATACAAAAAATATAAAAATGCATAAACAGATGATCTAAAGATGAATACTGTTGGAATTAAAAATACATTGATAAAATTAACAGCAAATTATATTATTATTATATTATTATATTATTGCAGAAAAAACAATGATGAGCTCAGAGACATAACAATAGTCAGTATCCAAACTAACAAGAAAAAGAAAAATCACAGAAAAATGGACAGAATCTTAGTCATATACTTAAAGCACCATAAACAGCAAACTTGAAAAAGAAGTGTAAATCAAGGAAAAGCATTTTAATAAAGAGTGGCTAAGTTGCAAAAGTTTTATGAATTTTACAATTTTTAACCTCACAGATCCAAGAACTCAATGAATCCTGAGGCAAGAAATAAAAATAAAGATCCTGAGATACATCACAACCGAATTGCTCTAAACCTGTGAAGAAATAAAAGAAAACTCTTAAAAGCAACCACAGGAAAAAAGATCCAAGACATAAAGAGAAATGTCAATGAGTACAAGGAGAGATTTCTCTTTGGAAACAAAGCAAACGCTCCAAAGAAATGGAGCAACATCTTTTAAGAACTAGAAGATTAAAAACTACCAACCTAGAGTACTATACCAAGTAAAAAATCTCTTGTAAACAAAAGCAAAATTAAAACTTTGACATATAAAACCTGAGTGATTTCATCACTAGCAGACCTGTACCACAAGAAAACTTTAAAAGTCCAGAGGAAGAACAGAAAGACAGTAGATGGAAATCTTCATCTACATATGTAGGTAAAGAGGTAGCTAGCTATGTGTGTAAAAATAGGATTTTTTTCCTTAGTGTTTAAAAAATTGTCAATTTGAGCAAAAATAATAAAAATATATGTATTATATGTGAGTTTTAAAATACATAGAAGTAAAATATGTAACATTACAAATACTGAAAATATTGAAAGTAGAGTTCTGTGTGTTTTATAAAAGCAGTGGAGGGCACAACCCTGATGAATTAAAAATACCCACTGTGTAATCCTATGGCAACTAATATGACAAAAATTTTGGGTTCCATAGGCTAACAGATTAGAATGGTACGTTTAAAAGTACTCACAGAAGGTTGACTATTGCATAATTTCTCTTTTATGAGAAACTTGTAATATAAATAAAAAGCAAGTAATTTAAACAGGAAGTGGACTTTGCAGAGATGAGGGGGTCCATGGATGGTGGAAGACAGGAGGGTGGGGTCCGAGAGGTGGAGGTAAGAATGAATCCTTAAGATGTGGTGTGTGTATGACAAGCCCCGGGGATGAATTATATATATGGTGAATATATATCACTAAAACGTTTAAAAACAAATGTTTAAAAATCTGAAAAAATACAAAGCACCAACAAACAAGCTCACACACATTCAAAAAATATTAAACGCCAGAGAAAGTGGAAAACAGGAGAGTCATGGAGCGGGGATCTGGGGGCGGGGAAGACAGGAACAGAAAGAACGAGATTGCATGCATATCCTTTTGCTAAGAAGTTTTAAATGCACACTGAAAATGGTAGTCTGGTTTCTTGTTCTGTTGCAATGCTGGCCTTGTACAATGCATTCAAAATTATTCTCTCTTCTAGTTTTCTAGAAAAGTTTACATAAAATTGGTAAGATTTCTATACAGAAGGATTTAAGGATCCTATGCACTAGTTCCCCGCCATGAATGTATTTAGTACGTATTGCCAACACATATCAAGAAAAATTCTTTTTAAAAAGCCAAACCATACTGTTCATAAAAACATTTTTAAAAAGAAAAGGTATGACTAGTCAAAAAAAAATGAAAAATGAAGAGGAAAATGATATATTTAAGCATAACTACATCAATAACATCTTTAAATGAAAATAGTGTAAATATATCTATAAAAAGCAAATACTGAGTAAAAAAAAAACCCTTAGTCGTATTCCACCTAAAAGAAGTAGACTTTAAATGTAAAGGAAAAATAGGTTAAAAGTGAAGGAATGGAAAAGTTACATCGTGTTAACACGAGTTTAAAAGCTGGAGCGGCTAGATTAATAGCAACATAGAATTACAGGAAGCAATACTCACAGGGATAATGGATGCCATATTTCCTATGAGAAACAGACAAATCCATAATCATAGGCAAGATTTTAATATTTTTTCTCAAGAACTGATGTAACAATAGGCTGGAAGGGCATATTTGAAATTTCATAAATAATGTTCTGGACTCACATCAAGTCACTGGTAAATTCTACCAAATATTTAAGGAAGAAATCTTACCAAATTCTATACAAACTTTCCTGGAAAACTAGAAAGAACAATGATTTTCAATTCATTCTATAATGCTACCATTACATCAGAAGAGGAAACCATATACTGAGTCTTTTTGAATGCACATTTAGAAATTCTTAGCAATATTCTGGCCAACTGAATTCAGTAAATAAAGTGACAGAGTCTCATAAACAATGTGATTTATCCCAGAAATACAAAGTCAAGGCAACATGTGAAAGTAAACACCATAATAACAAACTGCAATTGGAAAAATCACCTGACCATCTTGGTAGATGCAGGAAAACCAGCTGACAAAATCCAACATGCATTCGTTCATTCCTGATAAAAACTGTCACCCCCCCCGGGAACAGAACGAACCTGCTCTGCCCCGTGAAGGGAATCTGTGGAGCCATAGGTAGCACCATACCCACTGGTGAAGCAGGAGGTGTTCGTTTCCTCAGAATAAGGAGATGAGTGTATTTGAGTATATATTTTCCAACATGCTGCTGGAAGCTCTGGTCATGAGAATAAGGCAAAACTCAGAAATAAAAGGCGTTCAGGTTAGAAAGGAAGAAGCAAATCTCAGTTCCCAGGTGACATTACTGTCTATGTAGAAAATACTGTGAAATTTACAAAAACAGGTGTTGGAATTAATACGTGAGTTTAGGAAGTTTCAAAATACTGTATAATCAATGTGAAACACCAGTTTATTTTACATACTACAATAAGAGATTGGGAATTCAAAATATAATCACAATACTATCTACAATAACATAAAATATTAAATATGTAATGATAAATCTCATAAGAAATATATTAAACTTGTACACTGAAAAAAAACAGGGTAGGATTGTCATAGCTCAGGCTTCCAGAGCTGCTGAAGGAGCAGGGAAGAGTTCCTGGTGGTGCAGAGACAAGCTGACCCTTGCCAATAAAAGAATTAGTTGAAATACTGATTTTTCTTTTTAAAGGAAACCTATTGTGTACTGTGTTCTGTAGTAACGCTTAGCTTTCCGCTTTACTTTATGCTTTTAAAGTGTTCAAAATGTGTCCTATGTAAAATAAGTAGGGAGCTATGTCTGTACCAGGTGTAATAAAGCCATCACAAGTCTTACTCGTACCTATTTACAGCAATTTCAGGCAATTACAGGGAGCGCAGAGTTCCAAGGAGACTCTCTCTGGCAGTGCTAACACTAACAAAACACATAATTCATGGTAATAAATGAAGGTGAATCCACCTTTGTACAACAAGTAAGGAAATGTTCATACACTGACACATAACCAGCTTAATCTGTCCTTTCACATCAGCCTTCCAGCGACATACAGAGCAAGTCTTCAAGGGTCTTCAATTTCAGAGTTAGATGGTCCATCCAGCCAAAGGAGACTCCATCCACATGGGCTTAACAACACGGCACCCTGTATCCTGTGTGCTGAGGTCCCTGGAATCGTTTCATGCAAGCTGACACAAACACATATTGCCTCTGTTCTTAAAGCAACTGTTCAGACTTTTCATGACATGACTAATTCTGCTCGACCAAGTGACTTTGTTATAAAGCAACACATAGCAGCTGCTGGCTGGAAAACAAATCTGCGTAGCAACAGCAAGATTAGGGGAAGTGAGCGTCTTCAATATGGATTATTGATAATTCGTACAATGATACCCCTCTGCAGACACTTCAAAGACACAGTTACCCTAGTTCCTTGGGGTTTGCACCTAGCTTTAGAATTCAGTGTATCTAAAATCCCACACCCTGGATTTTACAAGACTGGTTTCTAAATGAAACACTTTCTGGGGCTCAGGTGCCATTCAAAGCCTGGGACATTTTTACCCTTGGGAATTTTATCTTGGGAGAAAAGGGGCAGTTGAATATGGATGAAGCATGTAAGGGTGCCTTCGTGGAAATGAGCTTCCTTCTGAGATACCCTAGGGCACATCAAAGGGAAGGACCAGGGACCTGTCATGGCCACACAGCTTTAAACTCTCACTCCTTTGGAGTGGCTACCAGGTATTCACTTTACTGTTAGATGCACAAATTTTCATCATTTGTTTAGAGCTTTATATTATATAAATAAAAATAATGAAAAACATCTTTTCATTCAGTTTTCTTGAATAAAAAATGATTTGTGATTTGTGATTTTTTGACAGTAACTTCAAAAAGTACAGAATAGAATAAAAATATGGAAAAACAATTATCCATAATTTTATTATAAAAAGAAAATCACTGATAACTTATACATATATATGTATTCTTTCTGTTCTTTTCTATGAATCTTTAAAAGGTTAAGTCATACAACATATATAATTGTGTATTATGCCTTTTTGCACAGAACATTATATAATTTTCCCTATCATTAAAAATTCTTCAGATACACATTAGCTCATCAACAGATGTATCAGAATTCATCAAATTATTACTGTGAAGACAGTTGGATTATTTATAATTTTCTCAATAGTTAGTAATCTTTAGAAAACATCTTGAGGCATAAAATCTTGGTAATTCTGAAATTATTTCTTTACAGTGTATATCCATAGATTTTGATTAAAATCCACAAATTTTGATTACTGGATTAAAATTATTGACAATTTGTCATTTTCTTGAGTAGATTTTCAGAAAAATGATGTCAATTTAGTCTCTTCTTATCTTGGCCTGAGAATATTTCCCTTTCATTCTCCACACTGTCTCATCTTATCTATTAAGTTATACTTGTTCCCTCAATGTGTGAAGGCCTGGTTCCAGGATTCCTTGTGAAAACTAAAATCCAAGGATGCTCCATGGTTTATAGAAAATGGTGCAATAATTGCACATAACTTATGCCCATCCCACTGTGTACATTGCTAGCTTGCTTACCACGCCTACTGCAGTGTAAATGGTTCTTATAGTGCACTGTTTAGGGAATAAAGAAAGAATTAAGAAAAGTCTATGCATATACAGCACAAATGTAATTTTTTTCAAATATTTTTCATCTGTGGTTGTTTGAATCCACAGACATAGGGGGAGCGGGTATATGGAGGGATGACTGTACCTGTTAATTTAACAGGTGGAAAGAATACTAAAAAGATGTTTGCTCTCTGAAAATTACTCTATAGAGTCAAAGCAATTCCACAGAAATTCCAATAGAGTATTTCATGGAGCTGGAGATATATATCAATATAAGATATATACTGATAAGCAAAGGGCAGAGATGATCCTGTACCTTTCAGAAGGACAAGCAGAGGGTGTCCAGTTTCTTTGATATCAGGAGTTGTGATGAAGCTCAAGTGACTAAGATAGTGTTGGAGGACTGTAGAAATGGACTTGACGATAGACAGCCCCGAATATACCCATTAATATACAAAAGTTAAACTCGTGGCACTGATAGGAAAATCCATGGGAAACAGAACTTTTCTGATAAATAGAACCAGATAATACTCTATTGTAGGTCCATCCTATTTTCATCCTCTATTCATTCATCAGTAGATGCATTTAGGTGTTTCCATACCTTGGCCCCTGTAAACAATAGTGCAGTGAGCAAAGGGAGGCAGTAGGAGTGCGGGCACCTCATTGAGATTCTGATTTCAATTCTTTTGGCTAAAAGACTGCTATTTTTAATTTCCAGGAACATCCTATGCTGTTTCATATGACTGTACCTATTTATATTTCACCAACAGCATCAGAGTTCTATTTTCCCCACGCTATCTGCAAAATTCATTTTTATTATCAGTAAGAACTACTCCAAAAGGTGTTAGGTGATATATCATTGTGGGTTTGATTTACATTTCTTTAACCTTTAGTGATGGTAAGTACGTTTCTGTCATCCTTTGTAGTCCTACTTGGAGAAATGTCTACTGAGTTCCCTCGTCAATTTTTAAGTTGCATTTTTTTATATATAGCTAAAGTAGTTCCTTATATATATTTTGTTTTGATTATTTTTCATTTTTATTAGTACATGTTTGCAGTACAGTTAATGTTTACATTCCTTTTGCAAAGTTGGTACAGGTACATAACAAATCTTTTTTTCTTTACATTTCTTTTTTATTTAAAAAAAAAAGAAAAATAAATAATAAAAACAATGATATAAAATTTCCAAACAAGGCTGTAGGAGAGTAACGCTGGTTAGCACATTGTGTACTATTGTCTTCAAAGGAGTTGCTCATGTTACAAAACATAGGCACGAAAAATTAATCAAATAATATAGGCATAAAAATCTTTCCTTTCAAAGAGCCAGTAGCAATTAGTAGTCTAACCATCGTAACTATCTTGTGTGTGTGTGTGTGTATACATATATATAACAAATCTTAATTTCTTTTTTTTCATCTGCTTTCCTTTTCCTCCCTTTCCCCTTTCTCCCTCTGTCAATCTCCTTCCCCTTGGAGGAAGATCTTTCTCCCTACTTCCTATTATCTTTTGCTTTGCTGAGTTATACTTTGGGTTTTCTCATATAAGTGAAACCATACACATACGTAAGCTTGTGTGTCTGATTTATTTCACTTAACATTATGGTCTCAAGGTGTATCCATTTACCTACAAATGACTCACGTTTATCTTTGTGGCAGAGCAGTGCCCCACTGTGTATAAATACTACCTTTTTTAAAAACCCATTGATCTGTTGTTGAACTTCTGGGCCACTTCCAAGATTTATGGAATTGCCATAAATCATATTTATGCATTGCCATAAATATGAGTATGCATATCACTGTAGCAAGATGTATTTACCTCTTTTAAGAAGACACCTACAAGGGAATAGCCAGGTCAAATGGAATTTGTAGTTTTAGGTTTTTTGAAGAATCTTTATATTGATTTCCCCAATGGTTGCACTAGCTTACATTCTCACCAGTAGTGTAGGAGGGTTCCTTTTTCACCACCACAGCCCCAGTGCCACTTATTATTTGCTTTCTTGATGGCAGCTACTTTTCTGGGGGCAAGAAGGAATCTCAGGGTTATTTTAATTTGTGTTTCTCTAATGGCCCAGGTTGAACATTTATTCATTGGGCCTTTGCACCTCTTCTCCTTGCATATTTTACAGTTTGAAAATGTCTTATTCCACAAGATACAGATTACCTTTTCATTTTGTTGATGTTGTTGTTGTTGTTTCTCTATGGAAGCTTTTTAGATGTAAAGTTTCTTATGTTGGTTTTCTTATTCTTTCTGGTTTGTTGTTTGTTTGTTTCTGTTGACTGTGTTTTGTTGTCGCATGCAAAAACTTACTTCCAAGACCAATTTCAAGGAACTTTTATTTATTTTCTTCTAAGAATTTTATGGTTTCAGGTTTTCATGTTTAAGTCTTTAATCCATTTGAATTGAGTTTACATGTATGATATAAAATGTGAGTCCAGCTTGATTCTTTTGTACCAAGATTTCTAGTTTGACTAACATCCTTCATTGAAAACACTACCAGTTTGTACATATTTTGTATCTTTGGCAACTTAGTCCAAAATTAGTTGGCTGTGTATGTGTGACTTTATGTCTGGGCCTCGTAGTATGTTCCTTACTGTTTTGATTATGATAGGTTTGTAATATAATTTGAAACCAGTAAGTCTGACACTTCCAAGGTTTATTGTTGATCAAGATTGCTTTGGATCTTGAACATCTTCTCAGTTCACATAAATGTTAGAATTCTTTCTATTTCTGACAGCATTAAGAATATGATAGGGGTTGCATTGAATCTGCAGATCCCTTTGGTTATTGTGGATTAGCAACAGCAGTTCTTCAAATCTATGAACATGGGTTATATTTCCTTTATTTGTATTATCTTCAATATTTTTCATCAATGTTTCATAGCTAAAAAGATTAATTGGCTTTAATTTGTCCTTATTTAGTCTCCATTAAGAGGTAAGATACTCATAAACACCCATATTTCATTTTAATATATGAAATATGCTTCATTTTTAATGAACTAAACATTTATTTTAGTATATGCTCTGAAAAGAATATTTAAGCATTTAATTGTCCAAATATTATTGTTTCTCAGATGTCTGATGCTTGTATTATGGAATATTAAATATTGACTCTTGTTTTTGTAAAGTATATTACTCTTTAGCTCTATAGTAACTAGGTGAAGGTTAATTTTTTCACAAAGTTGTCAATGAAAATATTATATCTCATGTCATTTTCATATGTATGCATCAGAATTTTAATTTTTAAGGCTATGCTATTTCCCACAAACTGTTTCTGGTGTGGATTAAATAAAAGCTCTAGAGTTAATCTATTCAGTTAATCATAAAACTGATTTCATTCCACATTAGTCATTCCCTTATTAACAAGTGTGAGCCACCTCTCAACTACAAAAAGCAGTTGTAGAATGTATATTTGAAAGTACAGTCTGACTGTTTTCTGCAAAAAAGACATGGTTTTTTTTTACGGTTTTGTACAAAACTGAAAAAGTTACATGATTTCTAGGCAAGTTTTAAGATTTAAAATCATGCCATCAGCTGAAAATCATGAATACATAACACATTTACCATTCAGTGCTCTCAGAACTATGCTTGCTACTAGAAGCAAAAGGCATGTGACTTCTTTTTCTGCAGTAAGTTATGCAGAATAGTGACAGCACGCTATGATACATGTGCTTGTATGAGCCACTTTCTTAGACATTCATTACAATGTACAGTTTACAGTCTGAATAATTTCAAGAAGTTTTGTGAGATGAATAAAGAAAGACAAAAACAGCTACTTCATAGAATCTATATAACTGATATTTTTATGAAAATAATATTATATAGTTCAGTCTAAAGATTTGGGTGATATTATTAGCAAGTCTAGAAAAGACAAAGTAGTGGAGTTAACCTAATTTAAGGAAAGCGCAGATGATGAAGAAAAAAACCCTGAAGAATAACCCAAAAGTGGTTGACTTAATCCACTGCACTTTTTTTTCTCCTCTTTTTATTAGGTCTAGGTGCATCTTGCCTCTGGAAAATATCATAATCCATTATAAACACCTAAATAAAATAAGTACTTAAATAATGTCACAGTGACATTATTGCAAATGTCTCCTAAACTAATTGCAGATGTCTTTCTGCTATGGGGCACTTCTGAATTAGATGTGCCAGCTCCCAATGCAGTCCTTGTATAGTGTGGTAAAAGCAACTGACAGAAAACCAGCAAACCTGGTTTACACTTCAGCCTTTTTCCATTACTTCCCATATAACTTTATCCAAGTTATGTAACTTCTTCATTTCTGGGTCCTCGTATTTATAATCAAGCATCTGAACCAGCTTTTATTGACCTTTCTGGGTTGTTAAGCGTGCGATGCTGTTAGAACTAGAAAACACCAGGTGTTATTATTAACACCAGGGCTTAAATATATTAACACCAGGACTGAAATATATGACACTCTTGTTCTAGAACCCTCAGCATTATCCAATACCCTCAGCAATTCAGCAATTCTACACACCACGAGCCTCTGTATTATTTTAGGAATTTGTGACTTTTGTCAGTGCTCCAGAATCAGAATGGTTTGGGGACTCCTTAAGGCACAGTAAATCTGTCTTGCTGCACCAGACCAGGGAGACACTTAAACAGAGTGAGAAACCTATGCATCTTCCTAGAACAAGGCTTTAGTAGATTTCCAGGGAAATCCCATTCTTATTATACCACCATTCTGGGGTTAAATCCAGGCAATTCAATCTTAGAAGATTCTTTATCATTGAATCTACTGTCTTAAATCCATGTGTTAAAGTACTTCACAAACAAAATTTTCTTTGGAAAGAAAATTCTGATAGAAAGGAGCTTGAACTAAAAGGAAATTAGCCCCTGAGACTTCTCCCTAGGAAATTCCATAATTGGGGCTTGTTCTTATATAATTTCAATGGAGAGAAGCTTGTGCTCTCCCCAGGCTGGAAGAAGTGAGAATCTGTAAATAAGGGAAGGGAGGAAGTCTACAGTGAGAAGTCAATAATAATGAGAAGTTTCTATATCCAATTTAATATTTGGTGCCTTAATTATTCATGAGGTCTGGGGCATTTGACAACCTGCTGAAGTATGTCTGGTACAAGTGACAAAGCTGGAGACAAGACCGCGTCTGACACTTTTCACCAGGTGATGGACCATTAAGGTCAGAGGAGGTTTTCCAGAAGGATTAAGAATCAAAAGCGGAACTCTGGGCTTTTATTTCTCACAAGGCATTTTAGGCTTCAGGTGTAAGCAGAAGGGTTATCCCTGGCACTCACCACTGTTTTAACTGCTGATTAAAACAACCTACTCATAAAACCTCAGGTCTGTGAAGCCAAGATGCACAAAGGGCCTTGGAAATGAGCTTCTTCTCAAGCAAAAGAGCTTTCTAAATGCTGAAGAAGCCCTGACAACTTCAATGTTTGAGCAAATAGAGTTTCTAAGTCTTTTAAGGGTTTGCCTAAGGTACATTTTTGCTACAAGAGAAAAGTCTTCCTCGCCAGTGATCAAAAGGGTGACCTATTCTGAGTCATCAGCCTGCTAATCTCTGGTCAGCATTGGCAAAATGACCAACTCAATTAGAACTTTAGGAGTTCACTGGTAAATGAAATGCTAAGGGATTCATGATCTATTTCTTTTTTTTTTTTTTTTCCTGACTCAAAGTAGTCAGGAAAGCAGCCCAGCCCTGTTATAAATAAAACCGTTATCAGTGAGAGTTAAGACTCAGTGAGTCTTGCCAAATTTCAAAGAGTGTGGAATGCTGAAAGTACACATCCTCTTTTAGTTCACAACATTTTTGCTTTGCTTAAAAATGTACATAGGTCCTTTGTGAAATTTCTGGAAAGTGCAGCTATGTGAAAACAATAATATAAAAATGACCTAGAGCTCCAACACACAATAAGCTCAGTTCACCCAGTATTCATGGTCCCAATGTTTCTGTATTCATAAATACAAACATTCGACTAAAAATGTCCTTCTGATATCAGAGAAAATGCTCATTTTCTCAGCTGTTTGTGCAATATTCTGCTGAGTCTTTTTTTCTTTATCTACTTTAGTTTCTACCGTCTTAGGTGAATCTAATCTGTTAATAAGATACTAGGTTTAGTCTAATGTTTTTATTCCTTCCACCCACCAAAATTTCTCAGAATCTTCTGTTAGCAGAACTATTATGGTGATGGTTCAATCTGAACAATATAGTAGTGGCTAAAAAATTAAAGACCTATGTTATTCCGAAACCTGAGCCACCACCATTTGATAAAAACAAGACCCAGGCCAGTCTTGTCTAAATGTTTTACCTTTCTTCTTTCTTTCTGTATCAGGCAGAAGCAACCAGGAAGAACAACTTTTCATTACAGTTCACAGGGCTGTTTTCCTAGACTTACCTACCGGGAAGAAGGGGAAAGGGAAACAGAGGAAAGGAAGTAAGAGAACTGGCCTGACACCTGCGAGGACAGTGGCCTCCCAGCAACATTGTCTTGGTAGAGTTGTCAGTTTTGTAGATTCAAAATGAAGTTGAGGAAAAAGCTCTTGTACTCACCTGCGGGCGTATGCTTATGTGCACACATACTGCGGTGTGCTCAGAGGCCCTTGTCTCTGGGTGAGGTCAGGCTTCAAATGTGGTTCCATCAGAAAGTACCAAACCAGGTCACCAGTCAAGAGACAGCCTGACAGCTTGCACCTACGTAAGAGTTTCCAAGTGAAAGGTGAAACCACCATGGTGACCAATGACCATCTGGGTAATTCCACATAAGGCTAAAGTCTAGAGTCTTCTTAGAAGCTCAGGTACTTGCAAAGGTAAGGGGACATCCCTAATGCCCCAAACTCCAGGCAAAGTCAGTTGACACCTACTGTGACTGCTGGTTGTGTGTTGTGAATGACGTGTACTAGGTACATGGTACATGCTCAAACAATGTTTGCTCTATGCAGGATAGAACTTAATAAAATGTAAGCATCAAATTAGACCAAAATTTTAATGTTACAAACTGTTAACTTTTACTTTATTGCATTACCAAAAAAAATCAGTTGAGATAAAGAAAAAGAAAAAAGCCCCATATTAATATCCTACTTTGCAAATATAATTGTTTGTTTGAAATAGAATTGTTTGATATGTATCCATATTGCATTAACTCTTCTTCTGCATGGATATGTGGGCTTTCAAATAAAAGTTTTATTATAGTATGATATTGTATGAAAACTGATTATTCTTACTTGAAAATATGTTGTTTTTAGATGTCTATGTGAAAATAATTCATAGTGTTCAAAATTATTTACAGGTAATTAAGACTTCATTATTTTGATGTATTACTAATATTATGCTCATGTATATAGCTGATTCCTTTTTTATGTACTTGCAATAACAGAAAGACTGCAGTAAGTATTCTTCTAGAAATATATTTGTATAGATTAGTTGTTTCCTCATATTTGCAAATTCAAAAGTACTAAATCGATGAGAATGTATAGTTTTGAGACTTTGATAGTTTGATATTTGATCATTTTGACTATTATTCAGAAAGACTCTGCCAATTTTTACAATCGTGTTCACAGTGTATGACAGAGAATATTCCCTCAAGCAACAGATATAGTGTATTTTCTTTTCAAATCCATTAGCTAAACATGGTATTAGGAGAATAATAAAATGAATGCTAAAACGGCATCTCATTGTTTTTAGTTACTGTATAACGCCAACCATGGGAACCCCAGGGGAAAATTCTGGACTGGGGCTGGGACACGAGGGGCTATAAGCGACCTCTCTTTGATAGTCAGGTCCACATTCTCTAACACTGTCTCAGTCTTCACATTGTTACATTTAGATACATTATTACAACTGTCAGCCTTATTTCATGTTAAGCTTCACATCTATTAGACTCAGACCCCATGCTTTCCTTTTTTTATTCGGAAAATTGTCTCATGGTTGCAGATATAATGATTTTATCCTTGTGGTAAACTATAAAATTAACTTATAAATGTCTTTCAGTGAGTTCCCGGATACCGCTGAGTTTTGAGCTCCTGAGAGAAATGCAGTATTGCTGTTAGACGATCTTAACGTGTGTGTCATTGGGGCCGAAGGGTGAGCAGTGAGTTGGATAGATGAATAAGAGATCTGGATAGTATCTTAGAAATTACTCCTTAGTGAATAGCTTTCAGATGAACAAGACAGAGCATGAGGCTCAGGAAGACATTTTCCAAAGGCCATGAGAGTGTGTGTTTGCAGCCAGATGTTTGTTTAAAATACAACCAAAAGTTTAAATAGTAGCCTAAAACTTAGGAGGATGTCTCAAGTAATTTATTTTTTCAGCTGTGTTCCTGAAAGCATGGGCACACATTATTTTGGATAAATCACAAGAGGTGCTTATTTAAAATTCAGGTTCTTGTTCTCCCATTAGAGTTGAATGAGAACTTCTACCTAAGCCAAGGATCTGTATTATAAACAAAGGCTTCACATGATTCTTTGGAAAAGGGAAATTTGGAAGCCAATGGTTGAACCAAACAAAAATTATTTTAGAATAGGCATACTCCCTTTCCTAAATTGGCTTTTTGCTTTCACCCAACACTAAGTGATGCAGTGTGAATTTGCATTGTGTGTGTGTGTGTGTTTTCTTCCTTTCTACTCTACTAAGTCTGTACATCACCTGAAAGACATGCATGTCAAAGACTGTACTAACTGAACAATGACATACTTGCCTTTGAAGCACCAAATGGATAGAAATGTTACAACACAGAAAAATCAACTCCTGGTCAAGGAAGGTAGGAAGAAGGACTCTCCTGCTTGTCTGGTGGGAGTCTTCACTGGTGTCACCATTGTACAGAGAAATCTGGAAGTAGCTAGAAAAATTGAAAATGTATTCTTGTGCCTTAGGATTTTCACAATCAAGTCCATCATGAAACTCCTGTTATGATGCATAAGGAGAACTCACAATACCTAATGTTGAGCCAGGCAGGATCATGGTGCTGTGTGTGCAGTTCTTTAAATAATCCTCTTAGATAGATGGGATTGATTTTAAATGAGTGGCTGTAAGACTGGGTAGCTTCTCCATGTCTTGTTTGGGCATGTGAAGACCAAAACCCAAGTCGTGCAGCCTAGCCCTGTACTCTTGCTCCTAACCATTAGTCTGGACTCTCTCGTGTGGCTCTGTTGTGAGCTCAATAGTGTCCCCAAGTCTCAGATGTTGAAGTCCCAACCCCTCTATACCTCACAGTGTGTGCATACTTGGAGCTAGGGCATGAAACATGTAAGGTTAAGTGATGCCTTTATAGCGGCCATAATCCAGGATGATTGATGTCTCTCCACAGAGGAAAGGCTTTGTGAAGACACAGAGAGAAGACAGCCAACTGCAAGTCAAGGACAGTGGCCTTAGGAGAAACCAAATCCAATAACAACTGCATCTTAGACTTTCTGCCTTTAGAACTCGGAGGAAATAAAATTTTCTTGTTCAATCTACCTAGTCTGTGGTATTTTGGAATGACAACCTAAGCAAACTAGCAAAAGTCCTTCAAAGTTACAAATGGATGCTCAAGTAATAGTATATTAGTAATAGCAGGCTATCAGAGAATAAAGTGTCTTAGTCTCTTTCTCTTCTCTGGGACAAAATACCTGATACCCACAACTTAAAGGTGGAGAGACTCATAGTTCATAGCTTATAGTTTTAGAGGTTTCAGTCCATGGTAAGCTGTCTCCAAGGCAGGAAGTGCTCAGTGGAAGAGCCTGGCGAAAGGAAACCTGCTCATACCACAGCAACCAGGAAGTAAGGATGGAGGGTGATACCCTCTTTCAGGTCACACCTGCAGTGACCCTCATCTAACCAGGCCTCGCCCCCAGTGGCATACTCAGCTACTGAACTCATTAGTGACAGATCTACTGATAAAGTTTAGAGCTCCATGATCCAATCACCTTCCAGATCCCTGCCTCTAAGCACTAGCGAGCTTTGGATATTCTCAATCTAAAATCAAGGACCATCTTTGGGAAAATAATGAATACAATGCAGTATGTTGATATGCTGGAAACTTGCAAGAGCATTAAGAAAATCAGCTTGATCATTGTGGATTAACGGGATAGAACCCAAAAACATTCAGTGAAAGAAAGGTAAGAAGTTATATACTGCAAAGTGGAAGATTATTTATGGAAATTTTCAATACATGTAAATAAACATACATTGTGTGTATACACAGATCCATGTACAGAGAGGGAGGAGGTAAATTTATGGTGTGGATTTTTCAGTATGGTGTGGCACTGCCTCTAGAGGTAGGAAAGACAGTCATCTGGACATGGGGTCTGAGCTTATTTGAAATATTAAAGGCAAAAAACAGATTTTTAAAATATATAAGCTATTGATATTCATTATTCGAGATGGTGTTTCTACAAGCATACACTATTTATTCTTTGAGCTCCTTTGAATTTTTTTCAACATCAAAAAAATCCTTAGATAAAAAGAACCTTCCAGTTCGTGGCAGATAAGAGTAGTGTAGAAATTCTTAAATGAAAATCAAATGTATAGGTTGTTTAAAGTCTTTTTTCCAGTATACCACTAGTGACTTATACAAATTTATAGAATATTGTCCTGGGAAATAAAACTTTAGAAGCATCCTGGTCTTTGCAGGTTTTTTTAAATTTTATTTTTACTTTGTTATTTATATTCACATATCTGTTTGAGAAGTATGAATTTCCACCGGCAATCTTAAAACTTTTACCATGATATCATACTTGCTAAGTGGAAAATGAAGGTTGTGTGCTAGTCAGACTTCTATTATTAAAACAAATGTCTGAGGCAGTCAACTTTAAAAGAAAAAAGGTTCATTTGGGCTCTCAGTTCAGAGATTGCAGTCAGAGAATGCCCCACTGCTTTGGCCCTGCGGCGAGGCAGCTCATGATGGTAGGGAGCATTTGGCAGAGCAACACTGTGTATCTCATGGTCAGGAAGTGAGAGAGCAGGGAAGAGACTAGGATCCCATGATCCGCTTGAAAGGCACAGCCCCAGCGACCTAAGGGCCAGTGACGGTGCCCAGTCTCCTAAAACCACCATGGTTTCCCAGTGGTGCCATCCCAGAGACCTAGATCCTAGACTTTCGAGAGATATTCAAGATCTAAATTACCTCCCTTGTCCTTTTTGGTTTTCATCTTCTTTCCCTCCCTCCCTCCCTCCCTCCCTCCCTTCCTTCTGTGCATCCTTTTTAACCAGTTTTTATTTTCTCAGTTTTTATTCTTATTAGTACATGTTTGTTTTACATGATGATTACATTCCATGTGGGGAGGTATACCC
Organism: Dinomys branickii; assembly: GCA_004027595.1. Classification (NCBI taxonomy): domain Eukaryota; kingdom Metazoa; phylum Chordata; class Mammalia; order Rodentia; family Dinomyidae; genus Dinomys; species Dinomys branickii. Next base: position 66,507 of record PVLD010005104.1, on the reverse strand, counting down.
ATACTTAGCACATTTTAATTCTTTTTTTAAGATCTCCTTTCCCTCCCCTCTCTCTCCCTCCTTTCATCTCTTAATCCCCTTTTCATCTGAATACAATCTATCTCCCTACTTTCTGTTATCCAACTTTTATTATTTATTTATAATTTGGGTTTCTCGTACAAAAAATCGTGTGATATTTAAACTTATGTGTCTGATTTATTTCACTTAAAATTATGGTCCTAAGGTGCATTCATTTTCTTACAACTGACTCAGTTCATCCTTTTTCATGGCACACTAGTACTCCATTGTGTATAAATACTGTATTTGCTTTATCCATTCATCTGCTGATGAGCTAGAGTCCATTTGTAAGGTTTATCTATAAGAATTATTCTGCTATACATGTAAGTAAGCATGTATCCCATAATGCGATGTCTTTAACCCTTTTGAAAAGATTCCTAGAAGGGGAATTGCTGGATCAAATGTAATTTCTGATCTTAGATTTCTGAGGGATTTCCATCCTGATTTACACTAACAATGCAGAAATATTCCTTTTGCCCCACAGCCTCACCAGCATTTGTCAATTGATTTCTTGGTCATAGCCATTCTTTCTGGGCTAACAGGAAATCTTAGTATTGTTCTCACACACACACACACACACACACACACACACACACACACACACGGAACACAAAGCCCAGAACAGACCCCTGGATTTAAAGTATCGTTCCACAACTCCCAAGCTGAGTCCCGCTGGGACATTATTCTTACCTTTGCCCAATCCATAAGAACAGAATTAGGGGGAAGTAGCTCTCTTGTAGGTTTTTGGTGAATTCAACAGGTCAATGTATGTAAAATACTTGGAATTATGCCTGATATTTTCTTAGCTTTCACTATATGTTTGCCACTATGATAATTATAACATAATTGCTGCTGGATTAAAATAATATCTAAAAAAATCCCTGGCACGTGATAGGAATTTTATAAGCCTTAGCTACTCAGCCCCAACAACATTTGACAATTTGTATGAGAAACATAGACCGGCCAGAGCTCTGGCTGTAAGATAAATTCCATCATGAATCAAAAAATCTTAATGAATTCTCTTTCTGAGGCCTGAAATTGTGTGTGCATCTTTTAATCAGCCTTCTCCAGACGTGTGCTATCAACTCTTCACGTGCACAGCATTGCTCTGAGAGCACGGAAATGGTATCACTGTCTGTGAGAGGAGATTCAGAGCCTTCAAATGAGGATGTAATAATCCAGGCAATCCATGCTCAACTCTTCTGGGGATTAAGGTTGAGATGATGCGAGTTGCTGAAAGTTGATGGGTCTCTTTGCGAAGTAGTAATCTACAGTGCCCCTGCAGACTGGCAGAGTTAATACAGCCTTCAGCAGCCCCTGATTATTTCCTGGAAGGAGTGTGAGCCCTAAGCCAGGTGGACTGACTTGCTTGGGAACACACAGAGAGGTGAGAGCACTAATTACTCCCAGAGGACATGTTGGCTTCTGCGTGGTCTTCATGAAATATATATAAGATCTCACTCTGGGGTTTACCGGTGAGTCCTGCAGATCCATAATTTTATCCCCAGATTTAAAGGATGGATCAATGGGAGATTAAAAGAAATCCAGATCGAAACACAGTTGGCAATTTCAGCTTCAGATGAAAATGAATTTTCTCCCCTTCACTCCAGACAGTTGTATAAACATTCTGCTAGAAACTGAGAAATGACACAGTAAAAATTTGGGGGCCCGATTCATATCCCATGTAGAAAACAACTTAGTTGAAACAGAGACCCTATACATAGCCCAATGATCTGCATGTGAAGGCCCCTGCATTTGAGTCTCTGGCTGCTTCAACAGGGACGATTTATTCCAGGTCTCAGTTCCTCATTTATTCAAAAACATCAATGAAAGGATGGTAAAGGTAACTTCCTCCTGGGTTTCTCAGGAGGGGGTCTCAGGTCTGCATAAGCTACAGCCAGTGAAACACTTAGAAGACCGCCTGGCATGCCGTAAGTTGCATGTAAGTTGGCTTTCACTATTCTATGCAGACATCTGGAATGCAGTCATGGCATTTTGTTACTGACACATCCAGTTGCTTATCCCACATGTCACACATAAATTTAGACCTGAGCTGTCCAATATGGTCGCAGCTGGCCACATGTGCCAATTGAAGTATGGCTCATTTGCGTGAGGCAGGCTGGGAGGATAGACTCTGTGAAGTTTTTCAAAACTTAACACAGGAAAGGAAGACTGCAAGTTGCCTCATCAAGAGTGGTTTTTTACATTGCTTCCATGTTTGATAATGTCATGAATCTGCTGAGTTAAGTACGACTAAATTTAACTTTCCTCTTGCCATCTTTAGGAAAGGTAAGATTACATGTGTGGCCGACATCATATTCCTAGGAGGCAGCTGCGTTCTAGGCCCAGAATAGGAGACTATAATGCAGCCGCAGGGGCAGAGCCTGACCAAGGGCCAGGAAGGTCTGTGCAGCCCCAGCCCTTGCTGAGTCCCTGAAGAGAGGGGCGGCCAAGGTGAACCTGCAGTTTTCAGGCATCTGTCCCGATTTTTTCAGAGAGAATCCAGGGAAGTTTGTGCATGGACATGATAACTAATATTAATACCAAATTATCATACCTTTCATGTATAACAGCTTATTTATTGTATGGCCTATGATTATATTATTGTTCCTGTTAAAAATCAAATTAAAAAGCAAATGAAAATTTTTCCTGAAGAAATTTAGGCAATTCCACACACAAAAAAAAAGTTTGATGTCTTTCGAGTTCCTTTTAAAAGACTGGGAATCATTCCAAGTCCTTTATATGTTCTAGCATATTTCATAAGACTTTTTATCATTAGCCCTATTTTTTGGCCTCAGAAAGATGAATCACAAAGGAGACAACGTTTTCCGTGGACTCATTAAGGACCAGAGATGGGATGTGAGTGCAGGTGGTCTAGTTTAGGCTTTTAACCTCTCCCTCTCAATCCTCTGCTAGGTGAAGGAGATTTCTGAACTGAATCCTGAAGAAGGCGTTTGTTTCCTGGAAAAAGAGCAGACATCCCAAGCAAAGGAAGAATTTGTCAGTTTTCTAGAGCTAGCCAGGTATGTTACTCTAATTTGTAATGTATTCTTTCACAGTTCTGCAGGCCTAAAGCCCAAGACCAAGGTGTTGGTGGGGTTAGTAGTATCTGAAGTCACTGAGGAAGAGCTCATTTACTGCCCCTTGCTGGGTTTCCGATGGCTATTGCCAACCCTTGGTGCTTCCCAGCCTGCGGGTGCACCACCCAAACTCTGCCACCCTCTTCGCGCAGTACTCATCTGCCACCTCTGTATTTTCTGTCTCTTACTCCCCGCTCACCACTAGCTGTAGACCCCACCCCAACCCAGGATGATTTTGAGATTTTAAGCTTAGTTACATCTGTAAATTCTAAAGAAGTTCATATTCTGAGGTTCCAGGTAGAAATATCTCCTGGGGTCCATAATCCCAACCACTGCAGAAGACACACTTGGCACAGCAGGCCGTGGAGGGCATGGCCAGGTGCCAAAGGCAAGATGGGACCTGGGAGATTTGCAGCTCCTGGTGGGGATGCAGCTGGCAAGGAGGAATTTTCAGGGAAGAATGACACCATTTAACTCTTTTAATGTCAAAAAGGAGGGTGGACTAGACTGAAGAAAAATTAAAGATTGGAGAAATTGTGAATTGAGAGTCCTAATTTCCACACTAGTTCTCCTCTGGAGAAATAACGACAGACCACAGACTTTGAACTGAGGATTTACCCCCCGCCCCAAGCATCAGTTTACCCTTTTCAATCTTGTGTAGACTCATTGACATATTCTAACTAGATCTAGAAATCATCAAATTTTTCATAAGAAACTCCTTCTGAGAGGGGTATGATGGGACATGCCTGTGTGCTGGCATTATGGGAAGCTGAGGCAGGGATGGCAAGTTCAAGCCCAGGTTGGGCAGTTTACTGACCTTAGGATATAACTCAGTGAGGAGGCCCTGGATTCAATCCCCAGTACTGAAAAAAAAAAAAAAAAAAAAACTTTTGGTTTTAACCTAACAGGCAAATGCTAAACCAGTAACGGAAACCTTGTCTCTTTTATCCTGATGGATCAAATAAGGGTATTGATCTGAAATTCATTAAGCAATTAATGCCAATTAATGTAAACTATAAAGTAAATTGACAGTTCTAGAGTAACCACCTAAGCACAGACTTACACTTTCTGATCAGTTGCTCCTAGGAGCACACAGCTAACAAGACCTTTGCAAAATGCCTGCACCACTCCCTACCCTACTGGCGTGGTCTCCTTGCATCTACTAGCTGCATAATGAAACTTCCGGTTGCACTCAAATTATTACATTCTAATGCTTGAATTTCCATATAGTCTAAAAACAGCAACATTTTCAGAGAGAAATGAATAAGACATAACTCTAGGGTATATACGTGTGCTTACTTTTAGAGAAATGTATAGCATTTCATTTCCACAGTAATCACACTCTCTCTTTTCAAATGCAAATGTCAAAGCATGAAATGAAGTTCTGATGACTTAGAGATTTTTGCATACCTGAGCCAGAGTGGTTTCAATGTTGAGCAAACACTCTAACTTATTTTCAGAGATAACTGCCTTTCGAATTTCATTTCTATGAAGCATGCTCTCTTAGTAAAGAAGTTGTAACGCTGTTTTGCTCCTCATTTACAGCGGTTCATACTTCCATTAGAACATTAATTGCCAGTGTTTGATTTCATTATTCGTGCTTCATTTAGCTACCTTAACAGCTAAGAACACTTATGCAAAATGGTCTTCATAACTGCTACCTCATTGGATTTTTTTTCAAAAGTTTTCACATTGCTCCAGTGTTGTGTAAGAAAAAATATTAAATATTTTCAATATTTAATAAAGCCTGTCACATTTTCATCATAAATTCCACATCCGCAAATGTATGTGTGCCTACTTAGCTTTTTTCCTTTAAACTTCTTTAACTTTTTTCTTTTAATTATAATAGTTTTTTGTTTTAATTCTCCACAGGTTCATGTTAGCTTCTCTAATCAGGTTTCATTTGAGATGCAGGTTCATGATAAATTTTCCAGGAGGCTCTCATAAGACACTTACAGAATCCACCAGCTTTGCTTTTTGATGATGAAATCTTTAAATGATGGTTGATTTACAGTAGATGTTCCTCTGTACCTCTCTTGGAAAATCCAAGTGTCCCTGGGCTCACAGATGCTTGTGCCAGAACACTGAAAAGAAAACAGCAGAGGAAGCAAGGCTCAACCCTCTCCTGGCCTGGCGGATGGGACAGGATAGAACCAAGGAAGAGTCTATTGTGGCTCCTCTGCAACTCCTACTGCTCTCTCTTAAGTTAGATAAGAAATTCATGAAGCATGCGTTTTACTTTTAATCATTAGACATTTCACATATTTTAAGATATGCCTTTGTGTGTATTCAATTTGCAATAAAGACAATTTTTTAAAAGTAATAGGAAGCAGATGAAAAACATGCTGACCCCTAATAAGAACATACCATAAATGGCATCTGCTTAACAGCTAATTCACTTAAGCATGGAGTAAATATAATTTCAAGATTACTTCCTCTCCCCTGTTTAATACTTAAATGTGACCCTATCCCCACATCCTTAAAGAGCAGTAGGCTTTTGTATTAGATGAATATCATTCTTTGGGAAGTCAGGCTAAGTTAAAGTATTGTTACACTAAAATTTAAAGTACTCACAATATGTAATTTTAATTTATTAACATCCAAAAGAAACGTAGTTAGGGTTTTGGGTGTATAGATATTTTTTTCTAATCTTCTTGATCTGAATAAAACAGTATTTCCCCAAATGTACTTCCTAGAACACTAGCAATGATAGGTACCACTGGGCATCAGAAATAAAAGGATTTTGTGATCAAATAACTATGGAAATTGTTTATTTAAATGAAGATAAATCGATTTTAGGAGCAAGCTGTTGAGGATCAAAGCCAGAACCTCACATATGCTAAGCACACGTTCTTCCACTGAGCTACACTTCCAGTCTTAAACAGATTTCTTTACCAGCGAATATCTCATAATTTTCATATGTTAACATAGGTCTTAAATCTCTATGACTGGAATGAGCAAGGTGTGGGTGGTGTGCTGGATTCCTACATTAGCTTTCAAGATTATTTTTCTGGACTTGATATTCTACAAAATTCATCTGGGGGACTATATGGCCTGGAAGATAAAAGGCCAGTTTGATGTAGCCACCTGGCTCAATCTGATGTAAAGATTGCTTCTGTGTGTGTGTGAGCTTGCATTATTCAGGATTGATCATTTATTTCTAGTTCTAATTAAGCAGAAGTTCTCATCAAAGGAGCACTATTGAAGAGAAGAAGAAGAGAGCAAAAGAGAGTAAGAAAAAGAGAGCATATGGAAGGAAGGGAGGGAGGGAGGGAGGGAGGGAGGGAGGGAGGGAGGGCATCAAGAATTAGTTAGACAGGAGTTAGGATCCTATTAGAAAATAATGACATTGATGCAAAATAGAATCAGAAAGCCCAAAATGAAGTGTGCCAGATCACCTTACTCCTGGGATCACACAAAACATCTTCCAGAGGTTCCGTGGCTGTCTGGAAACTCCCCAGAGCATGATTAGACAAGCCGTTTCTCAGGGGCACATGGGCCCTGAATGGGCACTGTATGAACACTGCATAGGCTGAACCCTAAAAATTCTGCAGGACACAGTGGCTGAAATTCCCTTCTAAATTCTTTAAAAACTCAGAGACAAAGAGCCTTCATGTGTGCCCTACCGAGAACCCCCTCCAAATTATCAGGAACTTCACTTTCTTTTAAATAACTTTGCTTTCACATTACTTCCTCTGTCTGTGGTTTCATTTTTATTCTTTGTGGGATAGGATCCAGGCATTCCAGTAACAGAAGGAAGAGTGAGAGAGAAAGAAAGAAGGAAAGAGAGAGAGAGAAAGGAAAGAAGGAAGGAAGGAAGGAGAGGACTGGATACACTGATGCAAAAATATTCCAACAGATCTCCCACAACCATTCAGGTAGATCATCAAAATGTTTGTAAAATCTGGCCAGAGATGGAGGGGCCCTTGACACATTTTTCACAAGAAAATATTTTAACAACCTCTATATTCTTCACAGCTCCTGCTGTCCTGTGAAAATCTCACCATAGTTTCTGCTATGGTTCATGTTGAGTAAGTGTCTGTTTCTGTCCCAAGTCTTCCCTTCCTCAGCCGCCTGAGTGCTAGGATACAGAAAGGCACCACCCGCTGGGTTTGTACACTCTGTGCAAAGACTGTCACTTTATCTCATTGTCCCTTCAGTACAAGTGATTTATATATGGTCAAAAAGTCACTAAATATATAAAAGTGAAGGATTTCCAAGGCACATATTTGCCCTTCCTAGATACACCTAAGATTCCTTGACAGAGAGAATGGACTTGCTCTTTCTTTTCTGTTCAACACTTGCTTTCCTGGGCTCAGAAAGACAGTCTGCCTGACCCTGCCCTTCAATAAAAGCTAGTGACCCTGTCCCATCAGTCTCAGTGCCCTTGGGGTGACCTTTGAAGATATATATATTATTTGTAAAACAATTTCCAAAAAAGAAATAAAAATATAATAGACATTAATAAAATGTCTGTCCTTCCTGGCAGTTGAGACAGTCATCATATGAGGTCATAATAATGTCATAGACAAATGCTGATGTGGGGAAATGGAAGAAAATTGCTATGAATCTTTCATTCCACCCACTGCCCTGACAAACAGTGAACAGGCACTGACTGCCTCTGCCGTGTCCCGCCTTTTCCTCCTCTCAGCTCAGACCCCTGAAGAAGTTTCCATTGTTGTCTTATTGATGATGCTGCTGAGGGGACTGAGACCCAGAGACATTAAATATATCACTGAAGACGGAGCCAGGCTACAGGAGCTGAATCCCCGGCGCCTCGTCTTCTGACCCGTTCATCCCTCCCTGCCTCTTCCATTTCTCTGGAAAGGGCTGAGACAGAGCAAGCCAAGAGCAACCAGGGGGCAACTCCGAGATATCGCCTCGGCCTGAAGAAATTCCCTCAATTCCCCACAAAACAGGTCCCTCAGCACGAAACAGGGAAGGCTCAGTAGGAGAAAAGATTCCCTTGTTATTTTTACTACCTTCCCCGTATGTTGCGTTTCCTAAAACGCTCCACGTAGCTCTTAGATCAGACTCAGTGTATGTTTAGCACCTAAAAGTTAAAGTTTTCTTACCCCAAATTAATCACACTACTCTCAGGGTTATTTTACATAAATGTTAACTATTTTGTTAATGTTAGCATATTCGCATGAGCAAGGAAACAAGAATAATCGCAGAAATTTATGTTATTTTTTTCCATGACCATATGGATTTCAGGGGATTATGAACCCTGTCTTCACCAGTCCCTCTTTCTCCTTCTCACCATCACCTATCTCTCACTCCCGATTTCTCTTCAGTGAGCATGTTGTAAATGATACGATGCCCTTTTGCGATGTATGTGTCTCCAAAGATAATCTTCCACCAACAGGATCAAGCCTAACTCCTGATGCAGACCATTATCGTTCCCTAGATCAAGGGAAGAGTATCTGTGCTCTGCAGGTAGGTCATATGCTTAGCTCTCAGGTATGGGAAAACTTCCAGCAAGTTTTTACAAGGGTGTTTTTTTTTTTCTCATTTCTATCAGCAAGGTCTCTGCAAATGCAGAGTAATCTGGGAGTCATATATTTTATAAACACCATCATGCTGGACTTTTCTGTCATCTGGTCTGGATGCATCTGTGTGACTAACCTTTCACTACCTGGGCTTTGTGTATTCTCTACCCTGTGATCTTCTAAGCAGCATGTCGCCTGACCTTTGACTCCTGCACATCCCTTTTCCTCAAACTCTTACCCCTTACTCCTCTCAGAGTACCCATGATCACAATCCAATGATCATGCTTTCATTTCCTTAACTTGCTGGGAAATAGGCCCATATTATAAATTCTGCTCTCCATAAGGGAAACTGATGGATTCTTCCAGACTCCCAGGCTCCCAGAGTCTTTGATCCTGAAGAACACAGCATGAGAAATCAGCCGAGTGCACAGCCATCTCCCCGCAGCTGTGATGGTGGCGTCTCGGGGTCCACGGTGACGGGGGCAGCCTCTCTGGGGAGTGAGGTTTAAGTTAAACAAAGGATAAGAAGGAACAAAGCTTGGGAAGAGCCTGGAGAAGACAGTCCCAGGCTGGGGGAAGAGCAAATGTCCAATTATAAACTCTCAGCTGGAGAAGAAAAGGACATACTGGAACACATCCAGGGTAAAAACCACAGGAATGATTAAATACCATGCACATCAGGCAGAGACAAAGGAGAGCGACCAGCCATTCTTCATCACCATCACAGAAAAATACAAAATTAGAAAATAAGAGATTTCATCTAGAATCACTTCCCTACCCAGTGAGCTTCCCAAAATAACTTAGAACATCCTTTTTTCCTCTGGCAACGAATCGTCCCCTCAACACCCCATTAGGATAATCGGCTCCTTGGAAGTGAAGTCTGGTCCCAGGCTGATGAAACAAGTCGGTCCAGATTACCCCAAAATTCCAGATCACTAAATGGGAAGCTACTTTAATCTAATTTCTGGGAGCACAGATTATATATACAATATTTTAAGACTCCAGCATGCTGCAGAATACCAGGACTTGGCTATGTAAATCTTACGGAGAGAAATGGCCTGGACAAAACCAGCCTAGCACACCCAGAATGAAAATGTCCTAATTCATTCATTTAAGTAGATAAACTCTATGCTTAGTAACTTGCACAAATGTTCCTAAATGCCTATAATGAGGCCTAGTAGACACAGCCACATATCATTAGCAAGTGTAATGATTGTAATATTGTGACTAATGCTAGGCTATTTTCTCTATGCCAGTCAAAATGTTGAGAGATTTCACGTTATTTAAACTTTTAACAACTCTGCAACAGATACTGCTATTCCATTTTTAAAAAGAGGAATTTGAGGCTATTTCAGGTACAGCAATACCTTGGTTCATGACCACTTCTGTTGCTCAAAAATTTGGTTCCCAAACAGAAGTGTTCAGCAAAATTTTGTTTCTGTTCACAAACTCCACCCCAGGTGACAAACATGACCACAGCCATCTTCCCTGCTTGATCATGAGTGCAGCCAACTTCCCCAGAACTATGGAATCAATTAAGTTCATGTACCAAGTTGCCACTGTAATTATAAAGCCTGAAATTAGAGGTTGTCATGAGGATTGTTCAGTTATTCTAGGAAATTTGCTGGTAATTCTATCAATAAGCATTGCTTTTAGCCACAAATAACATATTTGATTTAGCTGGCTAGATCAAACAGATAGAATTTTATTTTCTCATGTAACAAGAAGTTATAGCCTTGTAATTATGATACTCTTGCCTCAATCTCCTAAGTAGCTGGGGTTACAAGTATGTACTGCCATGTCTAACTGATGTAGCCTGTTTTAGTAAATTCTTTCAAATTTTTTCATATATATTATCACCTAATGATTGTAAGATGATCAGTCAAGTTCTGCTATAGAATTTGATTCTAGTTCAGGAGTAACATAAAAGCACAGGGCAAAACCTGAGGAATGTGCAGCATTTGTGTCTCACTGGTCAGAACTGTGCCACACTAGCCAATGCAAAGACTCAAAAGGAGCTGGAAAAGGAAGTGTTTGTTCACCCTTATCTGTAAAGCATAAGCAGATAATAGAGGAACAATAAAGACTTTGAGTCCCAGCAAAGATTAAACAGTATTTCCCACCAAGCAAGGCAGAGAACACATGATCAACTCAAAGGCATTAATCCTTGAAGAATGGAATTTGGGGGAAAGGAGAGGGTATAAAAGTTTAAATAACAAAACTAAAAACTGCCTTGAAATGCAACCTAGCTTGAAACTCTTGTTTGAATTTCAGGATTAGTTGAGTCTAGAAGGTACAGTAGTCATGTGACCACAACCTATTATAAGATTACGCCCTACTGCTTCTAGACTATATCATGGGAAGCATGTGTTGTTCCTTGTCCCAGAGCCCTGAAAACTTGTCATCTTATAACCTCTTACCCTCCAGTCTCAGGGTCAATAAATCTTCATTTGTTAAGCCAAGGTCTCACCAGAGGCAAAGGTAAAAGAGGTTGGGAAGGGTCACCTGGATTAGTCAAACTACAACCAGGACCACTGTTGCAGAGCAGGGCCCTTCAAACCTTAACTTTCACATGAATCGCTTGGGGATCTGCATATTGTGATTCAGTAACCACAGGCTGGGCTGAAAGGCTGCATTCCCAACCAACCCTGAGGTGAGGCTGAGCGGATAAAGGAATGCCATGAAGAGCTAGCAGTTTCAAGAGTAGTAGCTTCTTCCCCCATCAAGGTCCAATTGCCAAGTAAGGAACAAATATTATTATTGTTCCTGTTAAAATACATTATTCTTAGTGTTTTACAGCACTGTGATGCTCCAGTTATAACAGAAAATCACCATATACCTGGTGACAGGACCAGTGTGTCCCTCCACATTCTTGTCTTGTTGAGAGTTAACCAGCTTGATCGATATAGTTCCAAAGTCAATAGGGTGTATGCCACCACCGCCCTATAGGTGTCGCCCTTCCTTTTACATGAACTATGAGTGTCTTGAGTCTTTTAGCAAGGGGCTGCCTGCACATCTTGGGTCAGAAAAGTTCTGAAAAGTGTGGGTCTCCTGTAGTCTAGAATCAGAGGAAGAGGAGTAACATAGTACAGACAAAGTTAATAAAACAGGAAAGTCTCACAGAAGCCATCCTATCTCCAAGTTAATAAGTGAGCCTTGCATTTTTCAGTGGATGACATGAGACTCCTGGAGACTCCTGGATCAGAGATAAAGAATGTTGTCATTCACAGCAGAACAGGTAGAACAGGCCTCATGTTCACATTTGGTTCCTCTTGTCACCCCTGTGCCACAGAGGCAGTGAAGAGGCAGGCCCAGGAAGACGCGGGGTGTACAGTGGGTTTGTGTCACAGCTGGGGAATCTCAAGCTTGAACCTTGACAGAGTTCTGCGAGCAAAGCTTCATAACCTTTATCCCAGAGTGAGGATGTTATCTTTATTACACATGTCTCAAAACAAATAAGCCCTCAACACAGTGGAAAGCACTCTCTCTATTTCTAAGGCTATTATCTTTGAAAACACCTTTGAAAAGATAGTCCTAGATAAAAGTGTCACAGAATATATATATATATATATATATATATATATATATATATATATATATGTATGTATATATGAACTGCCCTACAACACAGGTAAGTTAAAAACAAGTGGAAGGAAAAATCAAAGGGATTAGAGAAAAGAAGTGGAAGTAACATTGAGACTAGGTCATCCCTTTAGATCGTCACGTTACTGGCTTCATTAGCAGCTACTCTGCTTCGCATATAAGTTACATTAGTAATTTGTTTTCCTTCATCTAAGGCATATGTGCATTTTCTACTCATTCACAAAGTTCTTTGGACTGTTTTTTTTTTCAGGGAGGGTTCAATGAAATGAGGGAAGTTATTGGAGATATTTTCCACAGCTCTGGTTCCATTGCTACAGTAGTAAATAAGAAACATTAAAGTCTTCAACTTATCATTGCTCTCACTAATCAGCAGCTGCAGATTCAGGGCTTATCATTTAAGAAGCATTCCCTTAGCAATAAAATCTCTTTACTGCAGCTTCTCTTAATGAGAAGTATGCACGATACCCTCCCCGTGAGAGACAACGGGATGCGCAGGCACAGATAAGCACCCTCATGAAGTTCCCAGCCCTAGCAGCAAATGCAACTCCAAAGTAAAAACACACTTACCCTCCCTCTGTCCTCTACCCACCTGCTAGACTATTTCAGTTCTCAGCGATGCCTGATGATTCTCTTTTTAATAGTACAAGACTCTTCTAATGTTCCTCACATATAAGGGATCATAAAAACCAAGTAGCAAACCAAAATGCTATTTTTTAAAAAATTCTCTTCTTCTGGAAGAGCTAGTTCCTAAAACTTTCAAAGCATCAGATCTGGTGACAACTAATAGCATCGGACCTGGTGAAAATAAGATGTTTGGGAAATGTGTGAAGACTTCTAAATCAGTTTCACATTATGGTCCTGAAGTCAAGAAGGTGAGAACTTGACTCCTTGATGTGGCAAATCCTTCCATGTTCTTAAAGCTGCTAATCACTAACTAAACTTAGCAAAAATCGCCCAGAGAGCTTTGAAGAATGGAAGGCAACTGGTCCTAGGCTGACTAGCAGTAACTATAACAAAAAGGTCACATTATAGTTGATTGGGGATGGCAGTAGGAATAAATACCCTCAGAGCTGTGGCTTTTCATTTCACCTTACAGGCTTTATCTGATAACATCTTCTCCATTTGGTTTGATAGGTCATGCTTGTGTGTGCACTGGGGCAAGGAGAGGGAAATACAAAAAGCTCTTTTTGACCTCAAAGAAAACATAATTTAACATGTGCTATTTGAAGTGAGTTTAAAGGGGTATCCGGCTGTCTTCAATAGGTATCTGCTTCCTGAAAGAGAAAAATTTTACAGACTGAAAAGTAGCTATTAATAATGACTCTGGATTGGAAGTCCAATGGTGCTTTTCGTTCAGGAAAGAAAAGATAGTTTTACTCAGATATAGCTGCTTTGATTAAAATTCCCAGAAGGACTCAAAATAAGGCCATCCAAGTTAACTTCTTTTATATCAATATTGATTATTAAATAATTACAAAGGCTGAAAATTACTTTTGTACATACCATGTGATTTATTACTTCTAACCATGCCCAGTAGCTCAAGCTATATAAAGTACAAGAAACTCAAGAGTAAGCATTATTTATAACACAAATAACAAGCAGATCCCAATATTAATTTTAGCTTTTATTTATTGCTAAAGAAAAGGCAAAATTAGCATGTCTTCATTCTTTTTTCCTATCTCTTAAAGAGGTACTTGAACAACCTTCAAATATTTTTTGCTCAACCATAGAGGAATGAGGATGATTTCATTATAATGAAAAGTCCTTCCTGTATTTTTAAACAAATTATGGGCTACAATTATTCTGTAGTTTTAAAGAATTCCCAATTTTTATATATGAATTTATTCATGTGTAGGCAAATATGGACACCAGATAGAAAGCTCAAATGCATTGCATTGTCTCTGGGTATCATTTATCTTAATCTTTGTGTCAGTATACTTGCATTATTCTTGCCTCTTATCAATCCTACTTAGTATACCAAATCTACTCTTTCAAAACACATGCCATTGTCTAATTTTAAAAAAGGAAAAGAACAGAAATAATCTATGACTCCCAATTACTTGTAATCAAGATTCTCAGACCTGTTCCACTTGAAGTGTAACTGGGAATCGTGGTCCAGGAATGTCATAAATGAAAAACAAGACTTTGGTCCCACATGGAGCTGGGATAAAATACCTACAGTGCACTTGGTAGCTATGCACCAGTGGGTAGAATGTCTGTCCACTGAGCCTTTGTTCCCTGACCTGCAGTGTGTACTGAGCACATAAACTGAGATGTTAGATTTAAATTATTTATCACAGCAGCTAGCACATGGTACAGGCTCAAAAATCCTACCTGTCTTCCTTCTGTTAGTGAAATACCATGCTTTCTACAGGAAGCTGTGAAATATTACTATCAAACTAAAAGCAATATTTTAGCAGATTATGTAGTACAAAGCTTGAACTATAAGGGCAAATATGTGAGAAAGAAAAATTGCAAAAATTTTGGAAGAAAAAGTCTCCATTTATTAATTTGGTTGTTCACAAATTCAGAGTCTGATATTACTGGATTTTTTAACCTTTGCTCAAGACACTTCAGCTGAAGTCATGCAATAAAAATGCACTATGGAAACATGGCATGAAGAACCTATCAGATAAAATCCAAATTGTTTGACCTTCACAGTTCCCTCAGTTTGGTTCCGACAGATCTTTTCAAAGTTTTCTCCTTGGAAATCCTCAGTCCTGGTCAGATTAGTCTGAAGTCCCTAACTAATCACTTTCCTTCTTATCATTGCAAGTGTTTCACTGTTATTTCTATACCAAAGTGGCATCCTCTAATGCCACAACTCCAGGCCACTAGCAATGCAGATCCAAAGTGACTAAATTCGGATGGGGGATTAGCTCACTGGCACAGTGCCTGCCTGAGAAGCCTGAGGCCCTGAGTTCAATTCCAGGTACCATAAAAAGAAAAAGATACAAGTGTGACTAAGTATTATAAGTTTTGAAAAGAAGCTTACATTAGTCAGCTTTCCATTACTGTGACAAAATAACTGAGACAATCAACATTAGACAAGAGAGTGTCTATTTTGGTTCAGTTTTGAAGATTTCAGTCTATGACCTCTTGGCCCTGTTGTTTTTGGCTGGTGGTGGCACAGAATGTCAAGGTGTGAATGCATGACAGAGAAGACCCCTTCATCTCATGGCAGCTGAGAAGCGGGAGGTGGAAACTAGTGTTCTACCACCCCTTTCTAGAGCACACCTCCAGTGATCTACAACATTCCACCAGGTCTAACCTCTTAAAGGTCACCATCATCTTTTAACAGCATCAAGTTGTGGACCAACCTCATGGGCCTGTGTGAGATCTGAGGAGACCAAATCAGACTCTTCCTTGTTTAAAATTGCTTATCTCAGGTATTTTGTTAAGTAACAGAAGCTGGCTAACATAAGATTCTTTTGAAAACTTGTAAGATTCTAGACCCAAACTGTAATGAAGCTTGTACTCTGGAATTCGGTACGAAATTTCTCAACTTTTAAATATTCATAACTGATTAAAATGTTTCAAACTTAGATGAGCTGTAAAAAAATACCTGCTGGCTAAATTGAGCACCATCCCTTTAGGAAGCAGCACTGGTCTTTGAAAATTGTTCAGTTTAACTCTTAGTCCTCGCAGAGAGAACCTGCATGAGATCCATCTCCTGTTGAGCTCACCTTCTTCTGGGTTGGCCTCCCTCTTAGACTCGTATCCTTTCCTCTCTTTAGCATTTATTTTTAGACTGGCTTAAACTGCTATCTAACATGTTTTTCTTTTAGCTTTCTGATGAACAATGATTATATCCTCAGAGGATTTTGCCCTGAATTACTTTTCTTAGCTTAGAACACACTGAATTTGATGAACGAATAAATTACGCTAAAGATTCATTTCCAAGTTTCTGTTGACATTAATGATCATTGTCTGTTTATCCAATAAATTCTTTTTTGTTTATTTTTACTTTATACATTTTTCTATTGGGTGGGAAGTAAAATTTTTCCACCATTGCTCCAATTTAAGGAGAGTATAACCAACAAATGTACATGCAAACACATGACTTTGGATTTATTCTAAGCCATCAGCCTGGTGCCTTCTCCGATATACACTGGACTTAGACTCTGGCAGGTGGAACTGCTTGTGTTACTCATTTGTAAGCTTCCTTTGTCCTTTTGTTTGAGGTATTGGCAATTCTTGTTATATCAGAAAATGTATTTGATTATAATATCTAAAGGTCTACACTAAATCAAATTCAAACTAAACTATTTATGAATAAGAACATTTTAAAAAAATCTTTTGTCTTTTTTTAAGACAAGGTCTTACTATGTAGTTCAGGCTGGACTTGAGCTCACTTTGTAGCCCAGGCTGGTCTCGAAATCACAACAATCCTCCTACATCAGCCTCCCCAGTGCTGGGATTACAGGTGTGCATCACCACACCCAGTTTAAAATTTTAAATACCATAGGTAGTATTTAAATACCATTTGGGTGGGGAAGTTGAGAAATACCTTGGCATCACAGCAAAACAAAAACTCTATGTTATTATGATCGCTGCCCTTCCTTCCATAGCCATGTTCAAAGCTTTCTTTATTGAAATCTTTGTTGTTGGTCTATTATTGACCCCAGTCACATCGTCCATAATTTAAATCAATTTCCAAGTTGTAAGGTAAAGTACTTCTGCTTTGCTAGTGACTTTGAGCTCTTGCTTTTTATGGGTGGCAACAGGAAACAGTCTAAGAATATAAGTTTCACACAGAGATCTGCTTACTTGCAGAGAAAGAATTCCCAACTCGCTTCTGGAGTTCTGTTTTCTAACATGCAACATGTGGGTGGCAATACATAATATTGGAAGTCTACATGACAAGCATGAAAATATTATTCTTTTTCCTTTGCCTTGTCCTCCTTTATATCCATGGGAAGTGAGAATCTCCCGGGTATGGTCACCCATCCTCTACCAGAATGTGGAATCTGGAGAGAAATGTTTTGCCTTTGGCTGTGTACCCTGTAATTTCTCTCCATGGAGCTACTTCAAAAACTGTTACTTCCTTTATCTGTTCATTCACTTGACAAATATTTACCTCTCTTTCAAGTCATCTGTAGAATGAATAAATGAATGCTATGATGTAAGTTGAGCATGGGAAATGTACAACCCACGTCTACTACACACACTACATGGGGACAGACTTTGCATTCAGACAGATGACATTGAAATAAGCTTTGTGTCTCTTTGTTAATGCTTTTAGTTTTTTTTTTTTTTTTTTTTTTACTTTCTTTTTCTGTTGATGATGTAGTTCTTTTTGCTTTCACACTTTAAAAAGAAGTTGTACTACTGACTTAGGTCACTTTATTGTAAGGAATAGTTGATGATTAATTGATCAATTTTGCATGTCTATATCTGTTTTCCTGAATATACACTTAGAAGTTATCAATATGTAATGCAACAACCATTGTTGATTCCCTGTTACCTTATCTGTAACTCAGATTCGATTGTACTGTTCTTGTGCTGCTTTGTGTCTGTTTGTTAATATCTTTTTGTTTTTATACTTTTAAAATTAAAAAAAAAAAAGAAATAAGCTGTACTCTCTAATTTGGAAAACTTTAAATACAAAAAGGAAGATGACTCATTGAAGACAAGGTAGAAAGTGAGGAAAGCATACGGGGCCTAATTTAATCAGGAATTAACTCAGCCAGCATCACAGAGCCATTGGGAAAGGCAGTACCACTAGGAGGTAAAATGTAGGATAAGTATCTTTGACATTAAAAAGTACATATAGAAAAGCTTTAGCAATCATTATTAAAGAATGAATTGTATGTCCAGCATGTTGGCGCATGCTTGCCATCCCAGCACTCTGGGAAGCTGATATAGGAGCACAGCTGGTTTGAGCCCAGCCTGGGGAACTTAGTGATGTAGCAAGATCTTCTCTCAAAATAAATTAATAATAATAAAGGCTGAAGATGTAGCTCAGTGGAAAGATGCTGGATTCACCCCCTAGTGTGACCAAATAAACAAACAAAAGAATTAATTGTAGGCATTGAGCACCTTCAATGAATTAAACAGGTGTGTAATGTCTTCAATTAGTAACTCTAGCATTGCGTGTGATTTAGAGTGGCTCTTCCAGAGAAGATGGAATCTGGAAGTCTTCAAAATGACAACAGCAATTTTATGGTTTATCCTCAAAGACAGAAGGCTAAGGAGTAAATAATAAATGTTAAAATATAAAACGTTTTAGTAAGAAGGATAATAAACTTTTTTGACCACCACCATCAGGTAAAGACAATATATCTGAAATGTAAAATAGATATTGTCAATTGGGAAGTCACTGTTAAAAAGAAAAGACAAACTGTAATGGGAAAGGGGAAATGAGAAAAGGAAAAAATATCTGTATACATGAGATAGTTAAGGTTGTTACACAGCTAATTTCTCTTGGTTTATTAAATCAAAAGTTTTATGCTAATATTGTACAGACAAGATATCTTGCCATATCTTCTACTCTGAATAACTACTAGGAAGACAATAATACACAGTATATCAACTATTGCAACTGTCCTAATAACCTGTTTTAAAATTTGGTTTCATTATTATGTTTATCTTTTTTTGTTTATACTTTATTTTATGGTAATTTGGTATTGTACTCTCCACTGACTACTAGCAAACTGACTAAAGTGGCTAGCAAACTTTTCCTTTTCTTCTTGACAAGGTTTTTATCTTTTTTTTAAATGGAAAGAACAACTGGGATGTGGGAAAGGAGAACAGAAGGAAGGAAAATAAATAAATACACACACACATGATAGCTAAGATAATTATACTACTAATTTCTACTGGTTTATTGAAAGGAACAGTTAATGCTTAATTGTTCGATCAATCTTGCATGCCTATGTCTGGTAATCTGAGCAACTACTTTGAAGATAACAATATGTAATATAACAACCATTGCTAATTTCCTATCACCTTGTTTTGAAATTCTGTATCATGTTTATTTTTCTTGTTGCTTTGTTTTTGCCTTTTTTGGTTTTTTGTTTGTTTCTCTTTCACATAAAATTTTAAAAAAGACAATAAAATCCAGTTGGGGGCTCGGATGTGCGAGAGAGATTGGTTTGATAAACCTCTGGAAGATGCTAAAGCACAAGGAGTTCCGAGGACAGTTCTGCATCTTCTACCCAGGAGCTTTCTGAGGAGAAAACCATCACTCGCTGTCAGAGAGAATTTCTACATTCATCCATATTAAAAGTGTGCAACATATAATTAAAGTTAAAACTTCAAAGAACCTTCTTTATCCCTCTGAGACAGATGATCCAAACAATTGCTGAAAATAGCTACTCATCCTTTACTAAAACCTCTGGAGGGACAGTTTACTTACTGCCCATTGATGAAACATCACACTGTCACCCAGTGTGTTCTGATGTATACCCTGACTAGCTAGAAGAATACAGTGGATACAAACAGCTCTGGGTGTCCAGTTATTAATAAAGCCTGGTGTTAAAAATCCAACATGGAGATCACTTTGCTGAGTCTGGTAGAGTCCTGTCACTTCTCACACCCACTGCACAAATGCTGGGCATCATTTGTTTGCCTTTTAATCTCTCATAGAAACAATGTTATGCTGCAAAAAATACATCCCTTCAGCGAATTAGAATAATTTTTCTTGAAAAAGGACTCCTATAATTAAAGGTCAGATTTTGATGTGTAGGAGGCATGGGTTAGGTGAGGTCAGTCTGCTGATGAGTTACAGTTACAGCGAGATCTTCTTCTGCAGCCTCCAAAAATTCATCATCCAAACTGGAGCAATGTTGAAAGTGACAGGCTGTGGAACTGTTTAATAACTGTAGCAGGACAATAGTCATGAAATGAAATCAGCCCAGACAAACTTGAAAATGCAGTCACCCTATTGATACCCAAATTTCTCATACCATAAAAATGATCATAAGACATCTTTAAATTACTCTAACAAATGAGATTTCCTATTGCATGATTTATGGACATCTACAGTTATTCCTTTCCAAGGGTGTTGTTATAAAACCAAAAATAATACTTATGGCAAGGTTAAATTCATCCTTACACGGATTGCCAAAGAAAAATGCTGATTGACCAAACGCTTCTCTTATATTTTTTCTTTGTATTCACAGAATAGAAGCAGTATTGGAAAAGAAACTTGTTAATTGCACTGCCAATATTCATGAATTAAAACTTCCTGAACCCATCTCACATTAGAAGATGATGATCCTTAGCCTAACACAAACAGCAAGCCCTGCGATCCTCTCTGCACATCAAAATATGCTGTGCTTCCAAGCCACAGAGCTCTGAATCAGGAAATTAGCCCTTTTGAAATCAGATGACTTGCTTTCATTGCTTATCAGAAAGCAAATTTCCTGGGTGACTCTGGCACAGGACCCTTAGAACAATCCTTCTTTCAAATCATCATAATGTTACTTCCAATATACATTCCTCTCCTGAAAGAGGTATTTATTTTATAGATCAGATGCTTTTGCTGGCTAGTGCAGAAGGATTACTCTCTAGCTGGCTCTAAATGTCATTTTTGTATTCCTCTTTAACACTTCCTGCCCTTCCCATTTCTCCTGTTTCCAGCCCCAGTTAAGTATCTAAGCACCGCTTTACATTTCCAGCTTCCTAGACTATAAAAAGCTGTAGCCTAGATAATGTTCAAGAGTCTGTTTGGCTCTGTATTTCTATGACTACGTCTCAGTGGAAACACTGCAGGAGCTCCTCAAAGCTCACCCTCTCGTTACCTCCCTGATTTGACTCACCAACATAGGGTGCCACAATATTTCGCTCTCAATACCATGTTTATTTCTAAGTAATCTGCACTGGAAACCAGAAGGTCTCTGTCTCTTTATCACTGAACCTAACTGATCTACATTTCCTTTTTTTTTATGAGAGGTGTTGTTTGCTTTGTTCTGCTCTTGAGACAAAGTCTCGCATTCCCCAGCTTGGTCTTAAACTTGTTCACTGATGTGATCTTCCTACCTCAGTCTCCTGAGGAGCTGAGACTACAGGTGTGCACCACCACAACCACTCCAATCTGTTCTTCACTGTAAGATGTAAGACCTCCGGTGACTTCTATTTTTCCAGCTCATCATGACAGTCTCTCATAAGTAGCCAGCCCAAATGGTTCATTCTGATGAAACATCACCATTCACAGTTTCAGGTTCATTTCTGCTCCTGTGCTATTTGAGACCCTCTTTCCTTTACAATTGACTTATATGTATTATATAATTCAAGTCTCTAAAAGTTGCTTCTAACTAGTTTACCTTAACATCTTTCTCATGCCTATGAACACATTTAATCAATTTTCTATTATCTTGCATATAAGGATACCACTCATTTATCCACTTATTCAATGTATGCAAGGGATGCACTTACTGTTGCACCAGGCATTGGGGAGAAAGAATGAACAAAACAACAAATCACTGACCTCTCTTCTACCAGTAGGGGCTGCTGCAGCTGATGGAGAAGGCAGGGTGTGAGCGCCACACCAGTGCTGAATGAGAATCACAGTGGTAGGAGTCTTAACAACTAAGCAAAGACGAAAGCAGCAAGGAGACACATGGAAGACATCACAAGGGGGCTAGGACTGGACCAGACAAGTGAAGGAGTAAAGCATCTGGGAATCTGGCAGGATAGTTTCCCAGGGAAGACCAAGGGCGAAGGCCTAGATTTCAGAACAAGGCTGCGGTGACAGCAAGAAGACTGGTTTGGCTGGAGCCAAAATCATAACTGGGCCTACAAGACCACTAATCCCTTGGCTTTCATATTCCCCATGCCCATTCCCTGATTCCCTCTCTCTCTGCCAGGCTACTCTGTCCTTAGGATCCCTCCAACAGCCTAAGTATGTTCTGACCTCAGAGCAACTGCTCCTTCTGCTCCTTGAACTCTGAATGTTCTTTACTGGAGCATCTCATGCCACCTCTCTCCATTTCACTTGGAATTCTGAGCAAATATCACTGCAGAAATTTCTCTCTCCATATCTTGCTTTATTTTTATCTATGGGTAAACATGATTACATATAGGTTTACTTAGTGCCTGTCTCCCACAATCACAGAACCAAGAACATTTCCTAGCACATGGGTGGTTTTCAGTGAATGTATATTTGATGTGTGGTCAATGAATAGTCATAAAATTTCATGAGCCCTACCAATCTGCAAAAAGTACTCTATAGGGTTCAGTAGTACTTCAAAGTTTTAAAGCTCTGAAATAATCAAGAAGTTGAGTGTCCTAATGATTTTTACGATCACCAAATTAACATAATTTAGAAACCATAAACACCTAGGGAAGAGGCTAGTAGAGAAACTACAGTGATTATCAAATGGAAGCTCAAAATTTCCAGGAAAAAAAAAGGGAAAAGAAAAAGGAAAGTGAAAGGAATGGAAGGGAAGGGAAGGGAAAATAGGAAAGGAAAGGAAAGGAAAGGAAAGGAAAGGAAAGGAAAGGAAAGGAAAGGAAAGGAAAGGAAA
>PVLD010005104.1:0-43703 GCA_004027595.1 Dinomys branickii | reverse complement strand
TTACTGAAGACATATATGAACACTTTAGAGTTCTTGAAGGTGCAACTTCCTTAGAATATAGTCAGTGCATTAAAATAAATTTTCTTTAAAAAAAAAACTACTTCTTGAAAGAAAAATGTAAACCTTTATCCTTGATTAAGTGCAAAGCATGAAAGGGCATAACCACAACCTCACAGTGCATTCCAAGCAAATGCATAATTGCACTCCGGTTGAAATGCTGGCAAACTACTGAGAGGATAGAATTGGGAACAGACTTAGAGAAAAGGAGGAAGGGACATTTACAAATCTCAAAGGAAATAATTCTATCCAAGTATTTATATCAAACAAATCCAATTTCCAACTCTTCTAACATGATTGAAAATTCCTAGAAATAATTGTTCTCCCTTCAGGAGCACTGATATAGACTGAATAGTGCCCCAAACCTCCAATTGATATGTTGACGCCCTAGTTCCCAATGTGATGGTATTTAGAGGTAGGGCCTTTGAGGATAAATAGGGTTAAATCAGGTCATGAACTGGGCTCCTGTATGATAAGATTACCGCATTTGTAAGATTAAACTCTGGGGAGTTTGCTGCCTCTGCCATGTGAAGACAAAGCAAGATGCCAGCTGCCTGCAAACCAGGAAGGGAGCCCTCACTAGAACCAGGCCATGCTGGTGCCCTAATCCCGGTTTCCAGCCTCTAGAACAATTAGAAAAAAAAAATTTCTCTTCATAAAGGCACTCAGTCTATAGTATTTTTTTTAGTTTTTTTCTTATTTTAAAGAGAATTTTAAAAAACTAAATAACAACAACATAGACAAACACAAAGCAACACAAAAACAATAAAAATGATACCAGGTTTCAAAATAAAATGATAGGAATTAACAGTGGTTGTTACACTACATATTGTTATCTTTAATGAAGTTGCTCAGACTACCAGATGTAAGAATGCAAGATTCATCAAACCATTACACAGAATAAAAAATAATTTTAAAAAATATTAGAAATGATACACAGCTTCGTCAAATAAGATGGTAGGAATTCACCAGTGGTTGTTTTATTGCATGTTGCTGTCTTCAAATTTGTTACTCAGGTTACCAAATATAAGCAAGCAAAATTAGTCAAAAAATTTTAAGTCTTAACTATTCCTTTCCATAAACCAATAGACAACAGCAGTACAATTATCCCAGCTATCATTCTATATATATTTTCCCTTCCTTCTTTCTATCTTTTTCTCCTTTCCCTCCTACCAGTTGTTCCTTCCCTTTGAGCAATTTCTTTCCCTTTCACAGTATGTATTACCTTTTGGGTTTTATTTACTCTTTCATGTAACTACACTAAGGAGACAAGATGATGTTTACACACGTGGGTCTGATTTATTTCACTCATGACTATGGTCTTTAGTTGCACCCATTTACCTGTAACAGCTTCAAGTTTATCTTTTTTTAATGCTGGGTAATACTCCATTGTATAAAAACATACCTCATCTTTTTTACCCATTTCTCAGTTGATGGGCATTTCGGTTGTTTGCAAGATTTAGCTTTGACAAATTGTGCTGCTATAAACATAGCTGCAGATATATCACTGTAGTATGATGTTTTAATTCTTCTGTGAAAATACCCAGAAAGGGAAAATCTGGGTTAAATGGGACCTCTAAACCTAGTTTTGCGAGGAAACTCCACACTGAGTTCAGCAGTGGTTTCACTAGTCTACACTCCCACCAGCAATGGAAAATGGTTGCTTTTTCCCCACTGTGCACCACCATTTGTTACTGGTTGATTTCTTGATGGTAGTCATTCTTTTTGGTGTGCAATGGAATCTCAATATTAATTGGCATTTCTCAAATGACCAGTGATGTTGAACGATTTTTCATATATTTGTCATTTGTTTTTCTTCACCTGAGAAGTATGTATTCATCTCATATGCCCATTTTTTGAATGGGTCTTTGAATTTTGGGGGCCTGGTTTTTTAAATTATTTATACATTCTAGATAAAAGCGTTTTGTCTGAGAGACAGCTAAAA
This sequence comes from Dinomys branickii, assembly GCA_004027595.1. Classification (NCBI taxonomy): domain Eukaryota; kingdom Metazoa; phylum Chordata; class Mammalia; order Rodentia; family Dinomyidae; genus Dinomys; species Dinomys branickii. Next base: position 41,701 of record PVLD010005104.1, on the reverse strand, counting down.
TTTCTTCCCACTTTGTGGGTTTTCCTTTTACTCCGTGGGTGATTTCTTTTGATGTGCAAAAACATTTCAGTAAGATGAAATCCTAGTTATTGATTCTTTGAAGTATTTCCCATGCAGTTTGGTTTTTGTTCATGAACTCTCCACCTATCCCTTTGTCTTCAAGACTTCTGCCTGCTTTCTTTCACAGTAGATTTAGTGTTTGTGTTTTAATATTTAGATCTTTGATCCATTTTGACTTCAGTTTAGTACATGGTGGTAGACATGGCTCTAGGTTTAGTCTTCAGTATGTGGAGGGCCAGTCTTTCCAGAACTATTTATTAAAGAGACTATCTTTCTTACAGTGAACATGAACATGTTGGCCCCTTTATCAAAGATAAGGTGGCTGAGCGCTTTTGTAGTTGTGTCTGCATCTTCCAATCTGTTCCATTCATCTTCACATCTGGTTTTTGTCAATATCGTGCTGATTTTATCACAGTGGTTTGGAGTATAATTTCAAGTCAGGCATTGTGATACCTCATGCTTTTCTGTCGTTGCCCAGGATGACTTATGCTATTCTAGGCCTCTTCTGGTTCCAGATGAATTTTAGGAATATTTTCTCTAGATCTGTGAGGTATACAAATGGTATTTTAGTTGGAATTGCTTCGTATCTGTACAGATCAGGGATATGGCTCAGCAGCACAAGCACCTGCCTGGCAAGCATAAGATCCTAAGTTTGATTCCTGGTACCAAAATAAGTTTGAATCTGTACAACAATTTTGGGAGTATGGCCATTTTCACAATGTTTGTTCTTCCTGTCCATGAGCAAAGAATATAACCAGGATATAGCTCAGTGGCACAAGCACCTGCCTGGCAAGTGCGAGGTCCTGAGTTCAATTCCCAGGACCCAAAAAAAAAAAAAAACAAGTGAGCAAGGAATATCTTTCCAATTTCTGAAGTCCTCTTTGATCTATTTTTTCAGAGTACTGTAATTTTCACTGTATAGATCTTTTATGTTCTTCATTTGATTGATTCCTATTTCATTTTTTGTATGCTATTGTGAAAAGTGTGGTTTCCTTAATTTCTCTCCCAGTCTGTTTGTTGTCTGTTTGTTGTGTACAGGAGTGCTACTGATTTTTGAGTGTTGACTTTGTATCCAGCTATGCTACTGAACTTGGTTATTAATTCTATAAGCCTTTGGTGGAGTTCTTGGGGCCTTCTACATAGAGTCTCATGTCATCAGCAGATAATGATAATTTCACTTCTTACTTTCATACCCTTATTTCTTTTATTTTTCTCTCTTGTGTAATTGCTCCGGCTAATATTTCCAGAACTATACTGAATAGGAGTGATGACAATGGACATCATTTTCCCTGATTTTAAAGTGAAAGCTTTCAGTTTTTGCTCAGTTAGTAGGATGTTGGCTGTTGGTTTGTCATGTTAAAGACAATTTGTTCCTATTTTCTGTAGGGTTTTATCACGAATGAGTATTGGACTTGGTCAAAACCTTTTTATGCACCTAAAGAAATGATCATATCATTTTTCTTTGGATCTTTTGATATGGTGTATTACATTAATTGACTTGCATATATTGAACCATCCCTACATTCCTGGGATGAATTGCACTTGATCATGATGTTTAATCTTCTTGATCATTTGCTGCATTCTATTTGCTAGTATTTTACTGAGAATTTTTGCATCTATGTTCATTAGGGAGATTGGCCTGTAATTCTCTTTTTTGGTTGGGTCTTTCTCTAGTTTTGGTATCAGGGTAATACTTTGTTCCAGAAATGAGTTAGGGAGAATTCCTTTCCTTTCCATTTCATTAAAGAATTTGAGAAGAATTGTCATTAAATCTTCTCTAAATTTCTTATAGAATTCAGCTGTGAATCCATCAGGACCTGAACTTTTCTTTATTGATAAGTTATTCCAATTTCAATTTCATTGGGAGATACTGAGTTATTCAGGATTTTTATACCTTCTTGTCTTAGCTTTGGTAATTCATATGTACCTAGGACTCTGTTCAATTTCTCTGTGTTCTCCATCCCATGAGAGTAAAGATTTTCAAAGTAGGTATTGATAATCTTCGGAATTTCTACAGGATCTGTAGTGATTTCATCTTCATTCCTTATTGCATGAATTTGAGTTTTTTCTTGCTTTTTTGATAAGGTTGGCTGGGGGCTTATTAATTTTATTTATTCTTTGGAAGAACCAACTCTTCAATGCAATAATTCTTTGTGTTATTGTCTTAAGTCTCCATTACATTAATTTCTCCTCTGATCTTTATAATTTTCTGCCTTATTTGGGCATTAGGCTTGGCTTGCTCTTCATTTTCTAGAAGATTGAGGTGCAGCATAAGATTATTCGTGCTTGTTCTGTTTTCCTGATGTGGGAATTCACTGCTATAAATTTCCCTCTTAGGACTGCTTTCATTGCATCCCACAGGTTCCTATAAGTTGTATCTGCATTTTAGTTTGATTGTAAGTATTGTTTAATTTCTTCTTTAATTTCATCTGTGACCCATTGTTTGCTCAGGAGTGTGTTATATAATTTCTCTGTTTTTATGGAGTTTTTGTGATTTCTTTCTGTAAGTAATTTCCAATTTCATTGCACTACTGCCAGATAGTATGCAAGGGATACTTTCAATTATTTTGCATTTATTTAAGCATGTCTTACCGGTGAGAATACAGTCTATTTTAGAGAACATCCCATGTGCAGCTGAGAATAATGTGTATGCTGATGATGGATGGAACATTCTGTAAAGGTCTACTAAGTCCATTTGTTCACAAGTTGGATTTAGTTCTGTTATTTCTTTGCTGATTTTTTGTCTAGTTGACCTACCTCTTTGTGACAATGGGATATTTAAAGTCCCCTGTTATGATTGTGTTACTGCTTATTTGATTTTTCGTGTTGGTTAAAATTTGTCTTATATAGTTCAGTGCTCCTGTATTCAGTGCATAGATATTTATGTTGTTATCTCTCCCGCTTGCAGTTTTCCCCTAACGAGTATGTAGTGTCCTCCTTTATATCTTTTGATCATTCTTGGTTTGAAGTTTAGATTGTCTGCAAACAGAATAGCTACCTTTATTTTTTTCTGGATTCCTGTTGCATGGAGTATTGTTTCCCATCCTCTGACTTTCAGTCTGTGAAATTCCTTTTGAGTGAAATGTTTCTTGTATAGAGCATATTGTTGAATTTTCTTTCTTGATCCACTTTGCCAGTCTGCTCCTTATGATTGATGAATTGAGACCATTTAAATGAATGGTTATAAATGGTATGTATTGGCTTACCTTTTTCATGTTATTTTCCTTCTGTTGGTTCCCTACTCAGTCCCTCTGTTTAAGTGCTTGCTCTGCTTTGTGGCTCCTTTCTATTGTTGTTCTTGAAATTGTGGTCATTCTTATCTCTTTCTAGAATATCTTTTAGTATTCTTCTAGGGTTGGTTTGATGTTTGCTAATTTCTTCATTTATTCTTAGTCATTTCATTTATTCTTATTCAATTCATTTATTCTTAGTGGAAATATTTTATTTCTCTATTAATTTTGAAGGGTAGTTTTGGAAGGTACGTCAATCTGAGTTGCAAGTTGTTTTTTTTTCTGGACCTGAAATACTTCATGGCAAGCTCTTCTTGACTTGATGATGTGTGTTGAGAAATCTGCCATGATTCTAATAGGCTTTCCTTTATAGGTGATCTGTTTCTTTTCTTTAGCAGCTTTTAATATTCTTTTTTCTTTTTTTGCTGAATTTCTGGGACCTTGATTATTATATGTCTGGGTGTAGATTTATTTGGGTTATGCCTAAGTGGAGTTCTATATGCCTCCTTTAACTCTATGTCAGACTCTTTTTCCATGCTTGGGAAATTTTCTGCTACTATTTCTGCAAATAGTCTTTTTATGTCATTTGTGTTGACTACTGCTGCTTCATTGACACCTATTAATCTCACATTGTTTTTCTTTGCATCGTCTTGAAGTTGTTTAATTGTTATTTCCTGGTTCCTTGTTATTTTTAAGTGATCCTTCCTTTTGCTATCATTAGCTGCTTTGCTGTTTTCAAGGTCTGAAAAATCTATCTTCAGTACATTCAAGCAATTTTGCCAGCTTTCAATGGAATTTTTAATTTCCTGGATATCTTTTAGAAGCTGTTTCATGAATTCTAACTCTTTCCTATATTGTTCATTCAAGGTTTCCATCATTTTATATATGCATCTCTATTTTTTTATCCATGTCTTCTTTAGATGTGCTGAACACTTCTGTCATTAGTATTGTGATTTCTTTTTTTTTAACTGTGAGATTACTTCTGATCTGATTTCTTCCACAGCCTGATGGAGTTGTTTCTTTACTTCTGTTGCTATCATTTCAGAGACTTCATATGTGTGACTTCCAGGCGCTTCTCTGTTGATGTTTCCTGGACTTGTTCTGGGTGGTATGGAGGTCTGAGATGGCATTTTACTCCTTCATTTTGTCAATTTTGAAGACCTAGATGTTCCTGAGGGCTCAGCCTCACTCCCTAGATGGTGTGGAAGTGGTGAGGCACACCTCCCAAAGTTCCCTGTGCTCAGCATGGCTCCCATGATGGTGGGGGTGGCAGGGCATGATCACCAAGGCTCTAGAAGCTGTCTGGGGCTCATCATGGTTCCTATGCCAGTGAGGGAGGGGTAGGGGTGGCTCACCGATATTCTCAAAGTTGTGTGGGGCTCAGCTTGGCTCCAATGCAGGAGAAGGATGTGATCACCAAGGTTCCTGATGCTGTCCAGGCCTCAGCATGGCTCCTATGCTGGTGAGGGCTGAGTGGGTCTTTTTTTTTATTTTATGGAAAAAAGGTAAAACAAAATCCATCACAAAATAATAGGAGAATGACAATAGTTAATACATTACATGTTGTTTTCTTTAAAGTAGTTGCTCAGGGCATAAGATATGGCCATAAAAATTTCTCCAAGTGATATCACAGCCTAAGTAGACTAAGATAAGATCCCCAAAATGCAAAGAACACTCAGACAAATAGAAGTTGCAAAGCTTTGGTATAACTATCATTTTCTTCTGTAAAGGAAGGACCTAAACAAGGGTGTGCCTTGCCTTCCTACACTCACAGATGGCATCAGTTGGCAAGTTTATATAACTGCACTTCCGTGGGCTCTAGTTTTTAATTGAAATTAAGCACATCCTTACTTGCCAAAAGAACTAAAGAGAACTTTTCAGTTACAAGCTGGATAATCTGTTCTAATTTTGATGAGTTCCAATTACTACCAAGAGATTTTGAAGACAATAATTTGCAAAAACTCACTAGCTACACCTTTGCTGGTATTGTTGTACAATGGAGATGCCAGAAGTAGTGTGGCTTACTGATTCTCTCTTATGACTTCATAACTGTTTATCTGAGACCTTTTCTTTTCACTGATCCAAGATATCTGATACTCCCAAATTAAGGAGGAGAGGTTTATATTTGCTCATGGTTAGTCAGTGGTCAAGCTGGATCCAAGGCAGAAGCGACATGGCAGAGGGGTGTACTGGAGAGGAACTGTTCATGTTATGGTAGCCAGGAAGCAGAGAAAAGAGGAGACAGGGAGGCAGATATATCCCCCACCAATGGATGATCCAACTAGTGAATATAGCATCTTCAGACCCAGTCACCTTCCACAAAGCACACCTGTGAGTGCATGAGGCCTTTGGGAGTCATTCTTGACTCCATTTTGGGGTCTTGACCTTTCAGTGGACCCTCAAAGACTCACATACATTTATTTATACAAAATGCATTTAGTTCATCTTTAAGTTGCCAAAGTTTTCACAGTTCCAACACTGATCAAAAGTCCAAGTCAAAAATCTCCTCTAAGACTCAAAGCAAACTCTGCCCCTCTGGTATTGTTGGTGGCCACACTCACAATCTCTCTCAGGCTGGCTGTGCCCACTCCTTTGGTTTCCTCAGCAGACATTCCATGTGTCTGGCTTCTCTACCTTCCTGAGGTCTCCACAGCCCTTTGAGCTTTACTTCCACAGACTCACATGTTGTCCTTTGAGGGGCACACTGCCCGGTCTTCCAGGCCTTCTTATGAAATCTAGGTAGATGTGCCCATGAGCGCACAACTTGTACATTCTGCATATCTATAAAACCAGCACCAAATGGATGCCACCAAAGTCTGTCACCAGAGTGAGTAGTAACCAGGACCCATGGACCACGGTTGCAGAGGACTCTGACTGCCTGAGCACTGTGAACCAAATTCTAGGAAGCCAGATCCTTAGGTGGCCCTTCTCATCTACAGCCATACCACCCTGAGTTCAGTGCCCAATCTCATCTGATCTCGGAAGTTAAGCAGGGTTGGGTCTGGTTAGTAATTGGATGGGAGGAGGCCCTTCTCCAAAATGGCGGCCTGGAGTTCACTTCTCAAAACAAAGTCTTCAACTTTTAGACCTTCAAGCTTGTGAGGGGTATGGTGCCACTGATTTCTGAATTGCTCTATGCCATTCTTCCTATTGTTTTGATGCAAAGGACTTGGCTTCTTTTAGGTGCTTTTGGGGGATACCAGGAACTCAGGGCCTCATGTTTGCCAGGCAGGTACTGTGGCACTCAGCTAAATCCTCAACCTCTAGGTGCTAATATTTTCAGCAGCCATGTCCTTCTCTGCTCTAATTTTACAGTTGTTTACTTTCTGAGAAGCTGAAAGCTTTTTAAATGGGCTTTTTGGTTATGATTCTCAGCATAAACCTGGCTAAAAATTACCAGTAGTACCCATGCCACAACCTGAATGTTAGACTGCCTTGAAATTTCCTCCAGCAAGTTAATTAGTCCACCAACCTTAATCTACATCTCCCACACAGTCTCAGAACACAAGCAAAATGTAGACAAATTTTCTGCCAGAGTGTAACCTACATGGTCTTGAGTCTAACTGTCCAAGGAGCCTTATTCCCAACAAAAACTACCTGTGTCTGGCCTTTATCGTCCACATTTTTATCAGCATTCTGGTCTCCTGAGTTTGAATCAGACTCTCATCAAGTTCAGGTTTCAGCATATGAGGGCTTCTCTATCTGGTACATCCCCACCTTTTCAGACTCTTCCACATGGTCAGGTAGTCACAGAAATTAGCCCACTTTTCTGGCATCAATATATCTAAGTCAGTTTCTTGCCAGTGGAACAAAATACCTAACACCAACACCATAAGGAGGAAAGGTTTATTTTGGTGAATGGTTACTACCAAAGGTTGGCTGGCTGCAAAGCACAAGTGGCACAGAAGAGGGGCATAGCAGAGATACCAGAAGAATTACATTTTTCTGATTCTTTCTTTCTGATTTAATAACCATTAATGACAGACTGGGTGTTCCATTGAAAACAGTTATTTTTCCTATGAATCTAATGGGAGCTTAAACTAAGAAAGTACATTAATGGAGTTCTATAATTGTAACCAGGATAAAGTGGGCTAAACCTTTGGAAAAAGCATAGTTCTCCCACAAGTTCCTAACTGACCTTAATGTCCAGTCAGGGAAGCTTAAGCAGGCTCACCCTCCAGGAAGAAACCTACGTGCAGAAAAATCAGCAGAAATGATATGGGAGGGTTGGGGAAATGGCATTAGAGATCATTAATTATAAACAACAGAAACTCATGTTAGTAAACTCAAGTAAAATAAGCATTTATTTTAAAGATGTGGGTAACCTCAAAGAAATAAAAAATAAACACAGCTGCATTATCAAGCACTTCCTCTCTTTCCATGCTGGGACACTATGATTCCCCTGCTGCCTTCTCTCCATCTCTTCTTTTATCATCTGAGAAGATCCGTTTCCTCTTTTAACTCATTGTTTTCTTCTCCATAACTTTAGATTCCATGTTTCTCAATACTTTTCATCTTTTCAATATCATAGTTCACTACTATTTTCTCACTGTACCTATTCAACATTCTAAGAATGTCAGTCCAATTTTTGTCAAAATAGCTGGTAAAGAAATGGCAACCGGGTGTGTAGGTACATAGAAGACATACATCTGTATTTAGAGGTACAGGCTGAAACACATGTCCGAAAGCCCACTCTCTTTGCATGTGCCTGGACAGGAAAATAAAGACTTATGTCCTCCAATATAATGACTCAAAAATCAGAACACCCCAAAACATCTATACAAACATTCTGAATGCTTGACTAGCAACTCTAACCACCAGACACAAATGAACTTGGGAAGGAACTGCATTCGTAAGACTCCATTCAGAACACAGTTCAAGTTTTGGTTCAGCAAAAAAGTCATTACTACTTCTCCCTAAACACCTGATCAAGTAGAAACTTGATATTTTTGTTTGCCAATTGAAAAGAGCCACTCACTACTGTGCAACATAAATGGTGCCGGTTTTTGTTTTGCCTTTATTTTTGTTTTTATTATTGTTGGTCACCTTAGTACTCTTGTCTTTTAGTATCTTTGCACTATCATAAAGGCAACTGAAAGGTGAACCCAGAAGATAGCATTCACATGACTACAAACCACTGTCAACAGATTCTGAGGAGGATTCAGATGTTAGCAGATCCTTGAGACCTTAACATCTCATGTGCTAAGTGAATTGTGCCTAGTCCATGTAATGGGCACATATAGAAAACATACTTGTCCTCTTTTGTTGTCTATGGATGACAAGTAAATAGTCATCACTCATCAACTTTGAGGAGTGAAAAGATGAAGAAGAATATAAGAAGAAGCATTGGAATAAAATAAAACAGACTATGCAGACCTTCTCAAAGCTGGGGTTATTTCTAAGAAATTTATTTTATCATCCAGACATCTCTCACCTGTAAATCTTTCCAGTATCTATGATTCATGTCTCAAGATAGCAACAGTTATTGAAACATTATATTTATTGAATATTGGTTCAATAGGCCATGGATAGACAATGATCTCAACAGATAACACAGAATTAAAAACTGGACAAATGTGAGCCCCGTCTAGTGTTAGGCATATTTGAGTATTAAGCACTTTGACCTTAATTTCCAGTGTACCTAAAAGTAGATTCCTTCATTTCAAACCAGAAGGTAGTTTCATTAAAATTTAAAGAATTAAATCATGTCTTTCAAATTCAATCATTCAATATGTAAGAATTAAGCACCTGCTATGTTCTAAGCACTATGCTACAAATGCCCTAGTATTAAAATTGACGAAAGAAAATAGAGGCTGGACAACTGGATTTAAATTTCAAGTAAATACTCAAATATTACATTGGGCATGCTTATAATTCTTTTCACTGTTTATCAGAAATTCATATTTAACTAGGGTGTTCTGTATTCCTACTAAATCTGGCAACCCCAGGTAATAAACAAAACAGGCCCGGGTACTATTTTTAAACTTCTCAGCTATTTCTCTTTTGTGTTTAAATGCTTACAATATAACTAATTGCCAGATAAAAAATTGTGGAATTGAGATACTCTCACATGGTGCATTGAATGTCTAAGGTTACATTCACATTATCAAATTGATATATCCACAGGCCTTGGGTTTTCCCATAGGAAATTCTCAGAGATGTTGTTTCCTTGTTGTTGTTGTTATTGGTGTTGTTTTGACTCCAGATTCTTGAGGCCTGCTGCAGATCCACCAAAATAAAATATTCCACTTTGGAGATCAAGGAATATTTAGGTCGTGGAGAAGGATAATGCTACACAAAGAATAGTGGCATGGGAATTTTCTATCCATACTACCAGGGTCTTAGTTACTTTTCTCATTGCCAAGACAAAATACCCAATACGCAGGACTGAAGGAGGAAAGGTTTATTTCATCTCACAGCTTGTAGCAGTTTTAGTCAATGGTCACTGGCTGCAAGTACAGGGTCATTACAGAGGACAAACAAACTGGCTGAGCAGGCAGAAAGCAGCAAAGCAGTGAAGTAGCTGAGTAGCTTCTTTCTGTCCCTTTATATTTAATTGAGGCTACACCCAGGATAGGGCACCCTTAATGCCAACATCACACTCTTAACGCCAGCATCACCTGCTTAATTCCAGTATCACACCCTAATCCAACCACCTTCAAAACACCCCACCTATCACCAGACAGGGCATTAGGGAAACATCTAAATACAAACAAATGACAGCCTATCTCACCCAACAAAGAAACATATATTGAAATCTAATCCCCAGGATGTGGGGCCCTCTGGATCTGAGCAGGTCACAGAGTGCAGCTGTCATGTATGGGATTGCTGCCCTTATCATAGATGCCTCAGAAAACTCTTCCATGTGAGGTCACAGTAAGGAGTCAGCCATCAGCAGCCCAGAAGATGACCCGCACCAGAACCCAGCCAGGCTGACACCCTAATATCAGCTATCTTGCCCCTAGAACTGTGAGAAATAAGCACCAGTTGTTTGTAAGCCACCCAGTTTATGGCATTTTGTTACAGCAGCCCAAGCTCACTAGACATCCCTTCTGACTTCCAGGCACAGAGAGCCTTCTAGCTTCCTGGCTGCTCTCATGAGGCAGCCCAGATGGGCTTGGCAAAGCCTCAAGATGCAGCTGTATTCCCTGCTGCTGGAGTACCCTGGTGTAGTTCTGAACCCAGAATATATTCCTGCCTCTCCCTGGAGGCTTACAAATTTTCCATTTCCTTTCCGTCAACTGCAGTGGAATTTCACTAGTACACTAACGGTGACAGCTTGCTCTCTCTTCTCTTTGTAGATTGGGGATTTTGTCTCATAGAGGAAAAAGAAAAGGAAACCTCACTCTCAACGGCTAGACTCTGCTCCTCTTTCTTAGGGCTTGCCCTTTCTTTTCTGTGAGCATTTGTGGAGGCCTGTGAATTAGGCCAAAAGTGGGGTGAAACACTGTACAGTATTTGTAGCAATCCTCCTCCAGGGAGGCTTCATACTGATGGCAGGGCACACTCAGCCACACTCAGCTCACATCTGCCCTAACTGGACTCCACTGTGGTGTCTCACTGAACTGGCCCAGTTAACTCAGCACTCACAGTCCACTCTCCCTGACCCTCAATCTCTTGCTACAGTGCTGGGCCAACCGGTTCTCTTGCCACCATTCCAATGGGTGGGAAAAGGAGAGTGCAAAACAAGCTTGAAACTACTGTCTGTCTGGCTTTTTAAAACTGACACTTGAGAACTAAGTTGGTTCCAATTTTTACCATGAGTAGAAACTGGAAATTTTCAGATATATCTTTTTTTTAAATGAGTTACTTATTTTTGCACTGACATAATATTTATGCATATTGATGAGGTACAGTGGGATGTTTAAATTCAGGTACATACTGAGCAGTGATGAATTTAGAATGATGAGCAGACCTATCACCTGAAAACTTTATTTTTTCCTTATAGTGCATAGGTTCAAATTCCTCTCTTTTATATATAATGCATTATTGCTAACTATATTCACCCCGCTGTATCATTGGACACTAAAACGTATTCTCCCAATAAACAATAACCTTGAACCCATAGGTGAAGGTATAGTTTCTGGTAGCCACAATTCTACTCTCAACTTTCGTAAGACTGACTTTCTTAGATCCAGCTTACGAACATCATTTGGTGCTTGTCTTTCTGTGCCTGCCTAATTACACTTCACATAGTGTCCTGCAGGTCCATCCACCTAGTCACAAATGACAGGATTTCGTGTTTTCTTATCACTGAGTAGCCGGGACATGGAGTCAACACAAACATCCTTCAACAGATGAACAGAAAAAGAAAATGTGGTAGATAGACACAATGGATAGATCTTTTAAATCCCTACAGTAATCCCTATAACTGTATCTGCCCAGCTCCTTCTGTGCCCACACCCCAACCACTCTATTCACATAGTTATGATGGAAATTATGACCTCCTCAACCACCAGGTTGTTTGGCTAGGGGTGAACAGTGAACAGGTGACTTAACATGTCCACTTGGGCCATACTCTGAGAATATTAGACCTGGGATTAGGAGATTAGGAGGAAAATTCTTTCTCTCTTTCTCTCTCTCTCTCTCTCTCTCTCTCTCTCTCTCTCTCTCTCTCTCTCTGTCTTCCCACCACCCCAGGTCTCCTGAGAAGCAGAGAAATTCATCTGAAAGGGGATAGGAAATAGATGTGCAAAAAAGATCAGAGAATGTACAGAGGTCAGAGGTCAGAGCATTCCAGATGCTCAAGGCCCACTGTGCCTTTGACCCCATTAGACCCCAGAGTGTTCCTTATTGCTTAAATTGTGGTGAGTAGGGCCTGCTCCAGAACTAATCTAAAGTGTCCCAACTGACACAGGTCCCCAGATGATTTTGATCCACAGTTTGAAGCCATTATCCTAATCAGCATCTCACTATTTCTTGATCATGTAGTGACACCCACAACCATGTAAATTTTTCAAAAATTTAACCCACCATTTAGCAAAATGGATTATAAATTCATTCCCTGAGTAAAGTAATGAGAATTAAAAATAAATTCATATCCTGCTGTTTTCATCACCCTTACTAAACCTGGAAAGATTGCCTCTCTTGTTTTTTATTAATCTTCTATTTCTATTGAAATCCAAAGGGACAGATACTAGAGGGAGAGCGGACAGCCAGCCATTGAGCACAGGGGAACACAGACCCAGAAAGAATAATTTCCTGTGGTAGATTTCCTTACACAAACCTTGGCCCAGACTATGACTGAAGTGTTCATTCATCAAAACCAAATTATACTATCAAAGAAAAGTACAATTACTTTGTCTTTTAATAAGGGCTTGCATTTTCTATCCAGGGAAGCAGCTTCCAGAATTAAATATCTCCCAAGATAATAAAGAACTAAGATGAAAGCAATTTTGAGTAATTGTGTATATGATAAAATGGATGAAAATGCTCGTGGACTTGCATAATTTGTACACAGTTTTCCACAGATTGCAGGCTGGAGTAAATTTTTACTAATTAAGTTGGTAACGCTGTTCAGGGAAGCAAAACAGTTATAATAATTATTACCCATTTATTGTGCAAAAACCTTCCAATTACCAAAGTGAAAAACCTTTCCTGGGCAGTTAATAGTTGCTCATTTCATATTCCTTGCGCATTCTCTTTTCCCACCAGAGATGTGCATATTACACAGTGGATGTTTCGAGATGCTAATGACTGATGGGGATCATCTGGGTGTTTTTGAAATTTACAGGAACATAATTTTTCCTCTAAATTCACTGAAGTTGCAATGGAATTGTGATGATCCTAAGCAGATAAAGATGGAAAATATTCTCCTCTTAGGTCCCTCGACAGGTATTTAACATGCATTGCTTTGGGAGCTAAATAACTTCACGGATAGCTCTAAGAAATCACATTATTGGGTCTATTGGAAGGTGGTGGATAGTTGCAAATGAATAGATTCTAAAGGACACGCTATGGAGAAAGAAAGAAAAAAATTCCCACGTAAAATTTTTCCACTGCTTTTTTCTTCCTCCTCAAAATACAGGCCCCAGGGAAACAGACTTTTTTTTTATCCTGACGAGTTCTACAGCTAAACAGACACACTCATGAAAGGAAGCTGTCATCCCCAATGCACTTTACAGAGCAAACAATATACTTCCTTGTGACCACATTATGCACTGCCACGATCACCTCCAATTTGATGCATTTGAGCCTGTAAGTCCCAGGAACCAATGTCACTCAGCAATGGGAGGTAAATGAAATAATTGTTCACCAGTTGTTTTATTAAAGATTGGGCAGCTGGAATAGACTCCACGCAAATGTATCCTCACCCCCTGGGACTGCTGAAGATGAATGTTACAAACTCTGACCGGAAGGAATATTCTTAGAGGAATACATTTCTTTTATGACCAGAGCATCAATAATACATTTCTGCTTTCTTCTAATATGCAAGCTGCCTGGGGAAAGCAAAAGCCAGAGAAATTCCCTGCAAACAATCAAATCCAAAGTGAGGTCAACATTTCCATCCTCAGCAGGTTATTGCAGTTTGAACTCGTCTCTTTTTAATCATGGATAATTTCAGCAACAGCACAGCAGTCCGGCTAGTTCATGGAAGATGGATTCTGTGTTCTTGTACTTTGATGATTGCCCACTACAGGGCTGGTGTGATTTGGATGGTAATGTTATTTTTCTGCTACGCATCGCTGAAGGAGGGAAAATACGGCCTTGTTTTCCTGACAACGTGTAATGTGAAACTAGGAAACAATGAACCAATCCTTTCCCATTTTTTCCTATGAATAGAGATTGACAAAGAAGAATTAAAATGAACGGGTAGACATTATATCTTGCTTGGGTAAGAGGAAGAGGGACACTCTTCATTTATGGCTAATGGATCAGTAGCCCTCCGATCCCTTAAAACCAAACACACAGACACACACACACACACACACACACACACACACACACACACACGGTGTATATCAAATATGTGCCTCTTTGATGCGCTCTCAATGACTTCACATCCATGTAGAAGTACCTCCAATTTGCCCTCCAGATAGCATGTTCATTGTATTGGCTCCAAGAAGTCAGTAGGATAAAGCACAACACAACTGCCTGGTCCATGAACCTCAAAATGAAGCTCACTCTGGGATTGGCCTTCTTTTCATTAGCCCTGAACCACAGGGCATTTAGTGGGTCTGTAAGGAGCCAGACACTGATGCATTCAGAAGAACAGGCACTCTGTACTCGCAGCTTCCCTGCTGCCAATGTCTGTGTAATCTTCTGTGACATTCTCAACCGCTCTGGGCTTCAATCTCTGCGTTAAAAATGATAATCCAGCGCCAGTACATTAAAGTAGTTGTCAAGACAAATTGAAGTCTAAAATCAAGTTCTCCTAGGAGAAACTGTGACATACTGGCCCTGTATTGTGTGGAACTGCGTCGGGCTTGGAAAATTGCCAAGTTTGTGTTGTGTACAACTTAGGCTTAATCACACATTTTAAAGATACTCCTAGAGGCTCTCAAAGTCATCTGGTGCTTTGAGATTGACTAAAAACGTTCTGTTTTTTTGACTTTGTAAAGTCTTAACTCACAGAGACTGTAACATGTGGGTTTCCAGAGTCTTCAGCAGGGATACTGCATATTAGAGGTTCAGTGACAGACATGCAAGCGTGGTCATTCCTATCTTCTAGAAGGTAGAAAGTATGGAATAATAAAAGGACATGAATTGGGAATCAAAATAAAACTGGGACTCAACCCATTGCTTACTGAAAGTAAGATTTGGTCTCTGTTTACTTACAAAGCAGCCGGACAGGGGTTAAATCTGTCATCAGAGCCTAAGGCATTTCCAATCGCATAATGGAAAACCTGCATTCACTCAAGATAACTATGAGGGCTTCTGGAAACATTACATTTTATTGTTTGGTTTGTTCTCTTTCTTTTTTTTCCTTTCAAGACTGGCAGGAAATTTTATCACCTCGGAGCAGTGACACAATCAGTAACAGCCAGTCTTGTGCTGATGAGAAATTCTGAAAAGCAATTACATGTGTCATTGGTAGTAAAGGATGAAAAAACAATTGAAAGATTACTAAAGCAAATACATTGTTTTTAGACAAAAAAAAAAAAACCTTTCAAAATAAGAACACAGGGGAGACGAGAAACCTGTTTTGATAGATCCTATAAAGCAGAAAAATTGAGACTTTGTGCTCTGTAATGCCTCATTCTGCTCTGGAATAGATCATTATATGGTTCTAATGGGTTAAAACAAGGGAGGGGAAGAGTTTAATTTAGATGACCGAGAACAATATGAACAATAATAAAAGAAGCAAATAAAAAGTAAAGACGACTTAGAATTGTGCATGAGAAATGACAAAACATAAAGAGGATTCATCTTCTTTCAGAAAGAGGAACTTGAAGCATGATAATAATAAATTAGGACAATGAGTTCCAACGGATAATTTATTACCATTGACATAAAATATTATCATGATTAAAATGAACACCAATATAAACCAAGATCCAGGAAGAATCCACTCATGAGAAAACAAATAAGGATCCATTCTCAAAGCCCATGGGGTGTAGATTTTTTGGCCTGGATTCAAAGATACCACCCATGGTGGGTAGAGTAAAGATGAAAATTCTGCATCGACAAGACAAAAGAATAAGCCGCAATATATAGAATTCAGCTAGCAAAGTAACAACTTCAATTCCGGTTTTCTTTTGTAAGATTCCATCTATATTTGCTCCTACAACTTAACTGCAAAATGATAAAGGAGGCCCAGTGAATGAAGACGAAGCTTAAAATTGCAATTATCTATCATCAAAAAATCAACCAATAACAAATGCTGGAGAGGCTGTGAGGAGAAAGGAACCCTACTCAACTGCTGGTGGGAATGTAGATTGGTGAAACCACTGTGGAAATCAATTTGGAGATTCCTCACAAAACTAGGATTGGAAGTCTCATTTAATCTAGCTATTCCCCTTCTGAGTATTTTCCCAGAAGAATTAAAAACATCATACCACAGCAATGTATGTGCACCCATTTTATAGCAATACAATTTGTTAGAGCTAAATCTTGGAAACAACCTAAATGCCCATCCACTGAAGAATGGATAAAAAAGATATGGCATTTTTGTACAATGGAATATTATTCAGCTATAAAAAGGTAAACTCAAGGCTTTTGTAGGAAAATGGATACAACTAGAGATCATACTCATAAGTAAAATAAATTGGACCCACATGTGCAAACATCATATTGTCTCCCTGGTGTAGGAACCTGAAAGAATAAGTAAAACTCAAAACGTAAAATAGTTGATAGGAAAGAGAAAGAAATTGCTCAAAGGAAGGAATGACTGGGATGAGGGAAAGAAGAAAAAAGAAAGTCAAAATATAAATACATATATGAATAACTGCAATAACTGTATTGCTGATGTCTGATGGTATATTGAAAGGAACAGTTAATGCTTAAAATTTTTTGTTATGATCAATTTTTCATGCTTAAATCTAGTAATCTGAGCCACTGATTTGAAGGTAACAATAGGCAGTGGAATTACAATGCTGAATTCCTACCATCTTGTCTAGTGAAACTCTGCATTATCTCTAATGTTTTATCTAATAATTATTTTCTTATTCTCTTTAATGGTTTGAACAACCTTCCATTCTTACATCTGGTGATCTGAGCAACGTAACTGTGGATAGCAATATGTAATATAACAACCACTGGTAATCCCTGTCATTTTGTTTTGAAACCATTATCACTTTAAATGTCCCGGCTTTGGTTTGTTTATGTCTGTGATGCTGGTATACTGCTATTGTTATTTTTTCTTATTTACTACTCTCTTTAAAATAAAATTTGAAAAATAAAATTTCAATTATCATTTTAAGGGCCAGAACAAAATGTAAAAACAAACAAACAGAAAAAAACCAACTGTTTACAGTGAGTGATAACCAGCAGCAGTAATGGACTGACTTTACCTGGTGAAAATATGTTCAATACAAAGTTCTAGTTAATGGATCAAATTTATTGAAAGGACACTTATGATAGAGTGCAAAGAACATTCAGGCTCATGTCATCATGCACTGGTCATACAATGCGATTTTAAAAAAAGAAACTCTGTATTCATTATCAGCAAATATTTGCAATCCCTAGTTACTGGCTACTGTCCAGTCTCTTTAATTACAAGGTGTGTAGATTAGACTAAATGATTTCCCAATGCCTTCCAATTTTAAAAATCCTTGTCTAAAATGTTAGTTGAAATAGTTATTTCTTATTTCTATATCTCAGAACAGTAGTAGAATATGTCAAATTTACCAATAATGTCTCTGACTGTAGCCCCTAATTATGCACATAGAAATTTAACAAAGAAAGGACAAAACCATAAACCACAAACATCAAGGTGATTTAGTTAAGTGATAGAAAGTATTTTTTGGAATAAAGCTGAATAATCTATCATGACAATACAGAATACAGATTTCATACCATTTCTGAAAGTGTTTCCATGGGTTTTAAATGACCAGCAATTGTAATTTGTAATGATATCAAATATTCCATGTGTACTTAGACTATCAGACTAGCATCAATTGTTTTAACATGAAACATTTTTAAAATTTCAAATAAATGCCCTTAGGAAAAAATAGCGTGTCAGTTGGTAAGTTAGTTTCCTTACCATACTTACACATAGCTGGAGAATTTGAATTCCTCTGTCAGTACAATTAGACTGTGTGGATGGGTGTGCAGTGCTGAGGAAGGGATCGTGGACCAGATAGCCAGGGGGCTGCGTTCTATTTCTGGTTATGATCTCAGACTCATTCATCACCTTCATCTTCTAAGCACCGTGATTCTCTTGTTACAAAAGAGAGGGCGCTAAATGATACGGAGATGTGAAGTCAAAATCCCATCCATTCACTGAACCCAGTTCTTTAGGCAACACTTACCGTTGTCTCATGCTCATAGTTCAGTGACAGTGACATGCCCTCCCATTTACAAAAGAGGAACTTGGGAGACGGCCAGCAGTCATTGACCTAACGGTGAAATCTTGTCAGCCAGGCACTGTGAAGTGACTCTGCCTTAGAAGTGGAGGGAGCTTCCTGATTAGATTCTGATTCTTATTTTCTGCAAGGCACCTACTCATGCATTGCTCCTAGTGGCTCTGCTCTCTGGGAGGATCATCTTAGCCTGTTGTCCACGGAGGCTTTAGCTGCAGCTGTGATCTAGGAGAGGGCACCAATGGAGATCCTGTAACCTCCTGTGAGTGCAAGCTTGGGATTTCAAGAGTATTTCAAATCTCAATTTTTAGTCTCAGTTTTTTCATTTCTTGGCAAGACATTTCCCTAAAGATTTAGTAGATTTTTTTAAAATCAAGTTTTGACATCGCAAGTTTTACCCTAGGTATAAAGCTCAAGCTGAATTGTTCTTTACTCATCCCCAGGCTCCTATGCCTCTTTCTCCCCTGAATGACAGCTATTCTGAAGCCATTTGAAATAACATGCACCTAGGCAGGCCCCTTAATCCAGTGTGTGCTGAGGAAAGTTACCTGTGTCTTCTTACAGCCCTTTGTAAGTTACTGAAGCTCTTTTTAATCTGTGGCTCTTCTATTTGAAACAAAAAACCTCCGAGTTTTCTGAAGGGGAAAGAGAGGGTGACTAATTGCAGCGGGGAAGTTTTATTGCCAGGTACAAATTACTTCTCACATTTCACTGATCAGAACCCAATTACTAAAAGGGAAACTGAAAAATGGAATCCAGTTCTGTGTTGTGTAACAGTTTCTATGAATATGCTCCCATCCACACTGTAGATAATGTTACACATGTGTCACGTAGCGTGATAGGCCTTGAAATTTGGCTAATGTGAGCAAACAACTGAAGTTTTAATGATATTTAACTACAAGTAATTAAGTAGTGGCGTGTCAGCAGTGGTCACCATTGAGTAGCGCAGGCTCTTTCCCCAAAACGGCACATAGGTTTAGTGAGCACAAGCCAGGGTCTACCCCAGCTGGGAACACATATGCGTTAGTGCTAACAGAGGGTTTTAGGACGGGTGCATCTCAGGTACCCTCCCTGTCTCATCTTCCAAACTCATCCATACACAAAAACTGGAGCTCACCCCCTCTCTTTTTCCAAGCATACCAGTATGAGCTGAGAAAAATGTACTACTTACATTTATAGTAGTCCATCGTTTTTTAAAAACCATACATAAGTCGTTATTCATGTTCTATCCATAGAAACAGGAACTGGGTAAATAAAATGGACCTAAGTTTACCATAAAAGTTTCTGCTCTTACCTTTTCTCTACTCTCATGAATAAGAAACACATTCATCTTCCCGTTTATAATTCTGAATGAGTTATAGACAGGCATCAGTCTTGACACTTTCGCGTTTTCATGATTTTGTGTGAGAAAATGTCAAAGGAAGGTTATCGGGGCAGCGAAGTGTGTTAGGGACTCTCTAAAGGGAACTAAATCTTGCTTGATCAACATGCAAAGCTTTGCAGTTGAGTATGTAGTATTAATTTTGGATAGGGAATTAACCGCAGAAATCAATTTTTAGAAAATTTTAATTGCTTCCTTAGAGAAAGACCAATTTTTCCTTTATTCACTGTATTTTATTTGTAAAATTGAAATATGCATCTGACTACAAAGCTAATCTTGTCAACAAAATTTGGGTATTAATTTTCAAATTTTTCCACATTTTCCAAATCTGCTGCTCATTTGTACAGAATATATAATCTATGCTTCTTTTCATCAGGAGCAGTTACATGCCTGAAGAAAGTATTTTTCTTGTGGGGACAGTAGCTATATGAGTGGACTTGTGGTTCATTAGACCAAATAAAGGAAACATATATGTATTTATACATATTTATATTTGCATATACATATTCAAAATGTAATATTTTAGCTTCTTATTAATACTTTAGTTAGTGATTCTCTTTGTTCAGTAAAACACAGTATTTGAATGACTTGTCTTCATTTCCCACTTTACCTTTTTCTCACTAGCTGGAGGTGATACTCTGGAAAAACAATCAGCAAAGCTGATTCTAAGGAAAATTATAAAATAAGAAAGCCCTTACTTCTTTCCTCAATGGTCTCTTTCTTAGATTTTTCAGTACCTTTCGATTCAGCTGCCTGATACTAATCCAAATCTATATTCTTTTAAAGGATTCAATGTGCTGATTTTCACAATCATTTAAAAAGCTTTTGAATTTGGATGTCAGCCCTTCTACCAGCTTATTTCATTCTATTTCAGCACAGAGCGAAATTGCGTCTGATGAAGGATTCTGAGAACTAGCAAGAAAGTTGGAAAATTTCTTTAAGGGATAGTCTTCAGAGTTGCTCAAAGCCACACAAAAGTCAGCTTCTGTATGTTTGCCTAAAGCCAATCTCAAGGGAGGAAAAGAAAGTCTCTAACATGATTCAGAGCTTTAGGAACTCTGATAGCATTGCATCCACCTCACCACCCTACTTCATCTGTCTGCATAGAGTGCCCTGAAGGCTTGGAGAAAAAATAATGGGAACCAACAAATCATAGTTATGACTTAAAGTTAAATGTATGCATTTTTTTTACTCATCAATTCATAGAATGTTAAAAATACAGTTGCTTCTGTTCTCCTCTGCACCCTAACTTCCTACTCTGTCCACAACTCCCAAATTAGATTTGCACTTTCTTTCCGGAGTTCCCTCTACATTGCAAATATAGCACAATGACTGCACTGTGCTTAGAAAATTTGGGTTTGTCATCTAATGAATCCTCCTGTCCTTATTCTATAGAATATAAAGACAATGAGTACTCAGGAGATTTCTCTAAAGACCAATTGACTTCTAAAGTTATTTATAAAATCATCTTCTCTTAAATAATTCAATCTGAAGCCATCTCACAAACAACTGAAATTTTTAGGTGTTCTTTAACACATAACTTTAATTATTTAAATTTTTTCCTTATTTTAATAATTAGCTGATAACGTACCTTCAGTTTAATGGCACCCTTTCAAAATGCACATTTGACTTTCACACACTTACATACTGATTCTCATATGGGTACTGATACACACCAACACACACAGACGTACACATATCATATGCTTAGCACCAAAGTAATTAGCCCATTGTAACAGCCCCAGATGTCAAGTAACTCACAAATGCATGGCTACTTTTATTAAAGTTGTAAGTGTAAATTTTCACTGTTAAATACCATGTATTTTTTGAAGCTTCAGGTAAAACATATCTCACTCTTGCTGAGAGTAGGGAGGTTGCACAATTTATCATTCACATACATACAACTTCAAAAGCAAACAGGGGTGCTACTGTTCACTGCATCTGAGCCACAAACTCCCTGCTTTTCTCAGGCGCATCTTCTGTGTAACCCTTCATTCTACCCCATACAGACAGACAACAGTACCTTTGAAAATTACTGAATATGCTGGTCTATGTTCAAACCCATCCTTATTTATAAGTCTCTTGGATCTTAGCATTTTCATCGCCAGATCATGAGTTATAGTAGGACCTAAAAATGCTAGGATTATACTTTCTTTGTAAATAAGATTAGCACCTTCTAGGATGAAGATTGGGTTTGAAGGGAGTTTCACACAGAAAGATGTTTTTGCATTGGAGTATGAGCTGCCCAGGAGAAATGCCCTCTTGTTATAAACAGTTCATTTAGCATCTTCCAGATACCAACACCACCACTGATCTTGTCCAACCAAAATCGTCAAAGCGAATTTATATACTATTATGGTAGTATGATAAAAACCATCTTTAATATGTACATAGTCAATACTGAAGGTTATTTTGCATGTAACCATCAGATAGTCTAAGACACCCAAAACTATTTTCAAGTTCTATTTACTATGAGGCCTACAGTTCTATTTATTATGAGGGCATTATGATAAGGAATGTGGGATGGTTACTAGAGCTCCTTTTCTGAGAAGGTACAGGCTCCACTAAACTCCATAGAACCTCAGAATGTGAGTAACTCTCTAGAAGCTGAACATGGACCCAGGTTTTGCTTCTCATCACCTCAGCCAGCCCCCCATGGCAGGAATGGCCCAACCACTGTCTGACAACTGCTTGAGCGTGCTTGCTGGCAAATTCTCCCAACTGGAAGTGAAAAACGTCACTGCTAACAATCATTTATGGGGCAAAACAAGTTCCCTGGCTCTGGCTAAGGAAAAGGAGGCTAGAGAATGTAATACTATCACACATGCCTCTAAAAGAGCCAAAACTACTTGCTAAAAGAACATCATTGATGATCATGCATGCATGACTGAGTTTGGAATTTACTGGCTGGAAGAAAATCTCTAGGGAAAGGATGAGGTCTCAGAATTGTGAGGCAAAAGAATGAGATGCTTTTTGAATTTACATACACAGACTACATTTGCAAAAATTTTGAGGAAGTTCTTAAGATAAAGGCTTCATGAAAGAGTCATTCAAACCCCTTGCCCACCACCATTACCAGCTGCTAGGGAAAGCTTAAGAAGCTACTTCTTATCTAGCCTTTTGAGGATCCCTTTTTAAAAGGATAAGCTATGGGTCACATTAAGAAGAATCAGGGTGTAGGTGCCACTATGATTATTCAAGAGCAATCAGTGAATACAGATGCTGGGCAATAGGCAGAACATATTGGAGGAGGCACCAACTTGCACCACTGTGAATCAACCCTGTTAGAACAGTGTTTCAGAAAACATCATCATCCAGGGCAGGGGACACGGGGAGGAGACTCAGGTCGAAGCCACTTGAGAAAAGTGGAGCATATCAATCAAACTAGTTTTTATTATTGTCACTATTATTATTACCATTCATAAGAAGGTAAGTCCAAGTCTTCCCTCTATTAACTGTAAATTTGACCTTATTTGGAAGTTGAGTCTTTGCATAAAATTAAGAATTGTGAGATGAGACCAACCTGGATTTAAATAGGACAAGATTATATGAAGACAGAGGTAGAGGCTAGAGCAATATACCTACCAGTCATCACAAGCCAAGTATTGCCCACAACACTCAGAGACTGGGGCTGGGGGTATAGCTCAGTGGCATAAGCGCTTGCCTGGCAAGCGCAAGGTCCTGAGTTCGATCCCTGGTACCGGAAAAAAAAAAAAAACACTCAGAGACTGAGAGGAAATAGTAGAACCAATTCTCTCCCAGCGCCTTCAGAAGGAACCAGCCCCAACAGCATGCCTTTGTCTCACCATGGCATACAGAAACGCAAGAAAGTACATTTCTGTTATGTTAACCTGAGTGGTCCTGGGATTTTTTTTTATTACAGTAGCTGGAAGAATCAACAATACTTTTATACGAGGAAAATATTCTGTAAGCTTCAAAACTGCAAAAGATATAGGGAATATGGTATACTTCTGCAATCTCAGTGCTTAGGAGGCCAAGGTAGGATTGCAAGTTTGTGACCAGCTTTGCTAGCTGAGAGGCACAGATGTTCCACTTTGGGCTGGCCTTTTGGAGTTGCCACTGGAATTTCAAAAAGAGGGCCCGGGTTCTGTGACACTGTGACACTTCACTGTCCAGTTACTGGAAGTGGATTGCCCCAGGAGGTGGGCATAGTCTAGGATATGGCATTTTCTTGAGCTCAAGGGAAAGCTCACACAGGGTTACAAGCAGAGGACTGGCATGATTTACTTACACATATAAGGACTAATTCAAAAGCTATATTAAGAATAAGTTGTAGTGGAAGAGAGCAAAGACTTGGTAGAAGGAAACAAGTGGACTTCCTTAGAGACTGTTAAAACAACCTGTGCAAGAGATAACACTGGCTTGAAGATATTACTATGGAGTTGGTGAGAAATTATTAAATTCAGGGTATATTTTGAATATATAACCAACATAATTTGTTGATGATTAGATGTAAGATGTGAAAGAAACAGACAAATTGATAACACTATGTCATTGAAAGCAATGGGGGAAATCTGCAGATAGGGCAGACTTAGAAGGGAGAATCAAGAATGCAACTTTTGAGCTGGCTGAGGTGGTATATTACTGCAATCCCAGCTTCTCAGGAGGCTGGGGCAGGAGGATCACAAGTTCAAGGCCAACCTGGGTAACATAGGAAGATCTATATGAAAATAAAATAAATAAAATGGCTAGAATTGTACCTCAGTGGTATAGTGCCCCTGGGTTCAATATCTAGTACCACAAAAACAATATTGAGACATTTAAAATTTGAGATATGAAGTAGATGTCTGGATTGAAGATAAGACGCACAGCATATCCCCCTCAGCAGCTCTGCACTCCTCCTTACATCTCAGCAGAGAGCGATGAGGTCCATTGAGGCTGCTGTTCCTGGGAATCTAGGGAGCTATGGGCGCTGCCTTCCTTCCTGCTACAGGGGGGACGTGGTGGCTGGTGTATGGGCAGATGTGGAAGGGACCTGATGAGATATGATGAAGGTCATGATGGTGAGCCTAGTGGCACCTGTGCTTGCATGAGCTTGGAAGCCAGGTGCCCCCTCCAGAAAATATGGCAGGTTGGGCCCCAGGAACTGGGTCAGAACCATTTGCAATGCCCAGAATGCAAACAATTCTCCCTGCAAACTATGGCTATAAGCAAGAGGCCTTTCCTGCTGCTCTGATGATATAATTTATGGTAAAAATTTCTATAAATTGGAAATAAAGAAAAGTTATATTGAAATCTAAGCACAAAAACTCATCACAGCATTCCAAATTTGAATTCATGCCCAGGATGATGATACTAACGTATCAGATCAGTATGACAATTGTCGCAGTTCACCTTTCCCTTCTATTTCTCAACCTATGACTCAAATGAGGGTCACATTCATAATAACCTAAATTGCACCGATTCTGCATTTTGAATTACATAAATTCCAGTCCTAAAATTTCTCCTCCAAGTATTTCCGTATGTAAGTGAAATGTTTCATATAGACCTGTCGATAGTCTTTTTAACTTCTCCTCCTCTTTGCTTGCTTATGACTACACCTGCAGCAAAGCAATGCTTTTACATGGCCACTTGCACCCATGCTCTGTGAACAAAGCTCCCATGCCTGTATAACTTTAGGAGAGCAGCAGAACTCATTGGACCTGATTCACTGGGGACTTTGGAGGGTGCAGCCCGGCACGGACACATCACTACATTTCACACAGCTGTGACACACTCCCTATCTACATTTAGTAAGGTTGCTATAAACAGTGTCAATTGCTGGGGTTGCCACTGTTGGAGATTTCTAAGCCTGATTTGTATGAAGACTTTTCACTGAATGAGACAGAAACAAGGGATTTGGTACATAATTAGAGAACAATGAAATAGGAAGGATATGTGCTGGTCTCACTCTTTGCCCTCCAACCCCCGGGGCCACAAAGCAGCTTGGGTAATGAACCTACTGCCTCATGAAGCCTCTGGCGACAACAGTTCTTTCCTCCTAGCAGTGCAGATTCAATTCACTGAGTGACTAAAAGTCAGGTGGATGAGGATTTAAACGTTCATTTCATTTAAAAAAAAAAAAAAAAAAGCAAGGGTGAGGCAGACACATTTCCCTAGTGTGAGGCCCTGCTTGTCAAGCAAGTCCTCCATGAAACTCGCAGCTCCCTCCCCACAAGGGGAGACAGAGGCTGCTATCAGGACTGAGTTTGTCCCTCAAGGTCCAGTACCATTGAAAAGGAGGGCATGATTCAAGGAAACATGATTCAGTCACAGAGATTCTCCCGCACTAAAACATGAGGCAAAGGAAGGAAGATCCCTCCTTCCTCCCTCTCAATAGCTCCAACATTGGAATCCCGTAGTGGCCATGCTTTTTCTATCTCAAATTTCCTTCCAAGGCCACAATCCACATCTATTTTAAGTATGACACATTCTGCCTCTCTGGAATATCAGGTGTATCACAAGATTTCAATGCATGTTTACATTACTCTCAGCATCATCACTAAACAAGTCAGAAATAAGTTGAGATTACTAGATATATCTTTTCTAAAATTGATGTTAAGCCTGGCATGATGGTGCTCACCTGTAATTACTGCACCTGGGAGGCTGAAGCAGGAGCATCACCATGAGTTTGAGGCCAGCCAGGGCCACATAGTGAGTTCAAAGCCAACCTGAATTACAGAGGGAAACTCTGCCTCAAAAAATCAAAAATAAAATAAAATTGATGTTAGATACATTCACATTAGGATAGCCCAAGATACTTGCCAGTTATTTCAAAATTAAAGTGAAGCGGACATCGTTCAGCTCATGTGCTCCACAAAGCAACCCTACCCATCAATCATAGTAGTACGTCAAGTCTGGAAGCAGAAAGCTGAAAATTCTTGTCTGTGTTTTGCAGAGGTAATATTAACCAAGTCAAATCCCACCAGTGCTTATTTCTTTAGAATAAACCTCCACTGCATAAAGAAATTTTAAGTTGATACAGTCGCCAAGCACTTTGAGGGCTTCATTTATAAAACTCATCAACAGGATCTATAACACCTCTTAGCATGGCTGAAAAGGTCACCATCAAAGTAGCATTTAAGGCTGGGAAAGCTGATCTTAAACTTTATGACCAGTAACATTTAATAGGATGCACTAAGCTGAAGGTTATGGTGGACAAAATTTGACTGGCTGAACCAATGACATGAATTTATTTATTACTTCATTCATATACAAATGTCTAGCAGCAGGCTTGATTTATTAAGTCCGTAGCTCCGTCCCACCATGACCAGGGAACCAATTCTTTCCATCTTTCTCCTTCCCCATTGTCATAACTTTGGATTTTCTTCTCAGGCTTGTCACTTCCTGGTCACAATATAACTGCCCCAGCCCCAAGCACACCGTCTTCACAACCATGCCCAAAGTACAGAAAAAACAAGCCTTGTTCTCAGATTCCTCTTTACGAAGAAAATACTTCGTGTCTCATCCACCAGAATCTTTTTGCCTGACTTTTCATAAATCAACCCCAAGAAAGAATAACAGTCTATAATGGACTTACATTCATCGTAATTCATTTTCTAGGGCCAGAACGAGAGAAACCCAATGCCCTTAAAGCTCAAAGTGGCAAACATTTGAAACAGACATTCTGGTTAGTACTGAAGGTGCACTGGAAATAGCTGTTAATTGGGTAACGAATTGTGTCTGATACATCAACAAGAGCAAAATACCATAACTGGAAAAGCTATCTGGAGATGCCTTCAGTTTTTACATTTTTAAGTAAATGCAGAACAATGTGGTTTTGATTGAAGCCAGTCCAACTTGTATTTCAAACAAAGCTGCCTTGGTGTTAGGCAACAGTAGCAGAAGGGAATTTTTGTTAGTAAATATATTTGCAAAAATTCCAGTTTTCAGTCTGTCTGTTATGCAAGTCACACATTTCTGTTTCTGAGAGTTATTGGACTATTGCTTTGCTCTGTGGATGTGTTTATGTTACATCACAGCATCAGAAGCCTTTTATGTCTCCAATTGGGGGACCATATTTCTTATTGTTCTAGGTTTTGACATTAAGATGAGCCACTAGACTGATTTTTATTGAGCTTCTTAAAATTTATCTAGAACTGTAAAACCAATATCCAGTGATTCTCTCACTAATTCATTCAGTAAATAGTCTTTTAGTGTCTACTATGTCCCTAGCACTATGCTAGGAGCTTTGTTCAGGCAGATCCAAGCCCTGTTTCCAGCTCAGAGAATTCAGGGAGCACACGGCATGACAGCAGTGAATTTGCTAAGTGCTCCATCAGACATAAGAACATAAGGTCTCAATGGCTTGGAGCTGATTCTGGAGGCAGTGATGAATTTTGCCTATGGGAAAAGCAGGCTTTATGAGCAGGTGGCATTCAAGGTAACTTTTAAAGGATGAGGAGATGAAAGGATCCCTTTACAGAGGCAAAACCACACACTGAAGTACAAAGAGAAAGTGAGAACAAGATAGGTTTTGGTAAGGATGTGGCATTCCTGGGTATGGGCTATTACGTGTGTACAGGCGGGAAATGGCTAAACAGACAGGTATATCTTGAAGGGATCTGGAGACTTTCTCAGTGGAAAAATGACTCTCCTCTCTCTGACATGTACCAAATCCCAGATGCTACTTCCTTCTTCAGCCAGCCTGTCTACTGGATTTTTCTTGTGGGCCTAACACCCACACAAAGATGTTTATAAATGTTGTAAGACCAAGGCTCAAATTGACTCAATTGTCTCCGTCTTTTATCCATCTCCTTCTTCTAACCTATAAAATTTTCAAGCTTTTTCATCTTTAAATCTCCCCCCTTCTTCTTGCTCCTTTTCAGAGCCAGATCTGTTTGCCTTCTTTCCTTCCTCACCTGAGTTCTGGAAAGACCGCTGGAGACATGCTTTCTCCACACGTTCATACGCCATGAGCTCCTCAACCCCTCGCCACAATTGCTACTCTAATAAAAAGGCACCAACAAAGACCTCCAGATTGCTGTTTTCTGTTCTCATCCACTGATCCTTTTGGAAGTTTCACCACTGTTATTTATCCCTTCCTCTCTAAATTTTGTTTTTGAATTTCAGAGGGACTTTTCTTTATTTTGGTACTGGGAATCAAACTCAGGACCTTGTGCTTGCTAGGCAGGCACTTGTGCTGCCGAGCTATACCCCCAGCCCTGTATTTGAGGTTTAGAACATCACACTCTTTCTATGTTATCGTAATCTTCTTGGACTTTTGCAGTATCTGTCTCCGCAGCCCACTTCTCAAGTTGAGTTCTCTACTCTGTTGTCTTTATTTCCTTTCTCTCCTTTCTCCTTTCTTCCCACATGACCGTATCTGCAGTTTGTGAGGGCTGATGATTCTCAAATCTCTTTCCCAAGACCTGACTGCGTGACCAAAGGACCTCTATTATCAGCTTCTTCAAACTGCTAATTTCCATCAGCCCCTTCACAGTCCCCTTCATCTCCTCAACTTTACCTTCTCACAGTATGGACTTCTCCCTACCATACTCCAGAGATTACTTCTTTGTTATCTATCCCAGCCAGCAAAGGACAAGAATCTTCACTTCATCCACTGATGAATCCATAGGGACTACACAGTGCCTATATACAGTAGGTACTCACTAAATACATTTCATAACAATAAAACTCCTCGGGTCATGCTGCAAAACGTCTTGGACACAGTGCTACAGTATAATTCAGATTTTATCCTTTCAACCATCAGTCAGAAACCATCACAAGCTTTTGAGTGTGCAAATGGCAGATCAATTACATTGTGGCCTCACTATTCTGAATTGGATGAATGAACAGAGTGCAGGGGACAGGGGTCAGGAAATCTAGGCAGCAGAGAAAGGTACAAAGGAACACTGGTGAATAGCTACTGCGAAGGGGCTCTCTGGGAAGTACTGAGCGTCTGTTGAATGACAAAACCAGCCCGTTTGTCCTTTCCTTTCAGATTGGGAAAGAAGAAAAGAAAGAAGAAATGGAAAAAAAAATATATGTACATATGCACAAGATAGCTAAGATAACTGTACTACTAATTTCTGTTGGTTTATTGTAAGGACAATAATGCTTAACTGTTTGATCAATTTTGCATGCCTATATCTGGTAATCTGAATGACTACTTTCAAGACAACAGTGTGCACTATAACAACCATTGTTGATTTCCTGTCATCTTGTTTTGAAATTCTGTATCATTTGCAATAGTTTTTTAGCTATTCTTTTCAAAATAAAAAATAATTGAAAAACTGGCCCAATTCTCAAGAAAATTTCACCGAGGGCAGGTAGGTGAGAAAAAGTAGGAAAACCAATGATGTGTGGGAACAAAACAATGGCGCAAAATTTTAGACCTAAGATTCCAAGTCCTAGTGTGGGAAGGCAAACAAGGCCAGGAGCATGGGTGGCAGTGAGACGAAACCTGGCATGGAGGTGAGGACGTTGCGGGGATTTATGAAGGCTGAATGGAGTGAAAGGAAGTACATGGCAGGAGGTAGTGAAGGAGGAGTCACAGCATGAGAGACACTGGCGCAGTCCCAAGAACTGAAGACGGCTACAGCTGGAGCCCAGGGAGGCCAGGGCTGGGGCGTGAGCCTGGCAGGGGTGAGCCTGGCAGGCGAGAGGCCAGGGCTGGGGCGTGAGCCTGGCAGGCGAGCGCTCCAGGTTCCACCGTGCACCATGTTTTTTCTGAATCCAGTAAGCCTGAATGGAAAGAGTCAAAACTCCCCTAGGGGTTTCTAGTTCTGGAAATGCTTTCATCCGATAAGTGCTGCCGTCTCCTAACCCAGTTCTGGGCCCATGCAAACATTCACTCTCTTATCTATAGAACAAAAGAACACATCATCTGAGACACAGAATCCAAAGTGGGCTTGAGTTTATAACTCACTTAAATTGACTGAGCTAAAATGGCCTCTCATTACACAGTGATGGTCTGAGGGATAGACTTCTAAGTGCCTATTCCAGTTCATCATAAGCTTTACCTTTATAAGGTGGGAAACATTCTCAGGACACTCCAGATCACATTAGAGAGAACACCCTGAGTCACACTGGATCATAACAGCAGGCCACAGTTGCTTCCTTCAGTTGAAAGTGCAGAAAATGAACGCTGTTCCTACAAGCCAATACTCTATGCTGTAGGCCGAGCTATGCTTCCTAACTGGGTAGCCCAGAGCCTACTCAGTAGTATTTTCCTCACTGATGTTTCCCAAGCTTTCTGAGCAGATTCTGGAGCCCAGAAGACTTTCAATACACATTCAGCTAGGTCAGTTGCTGCAGGTCAGAATTCCAAAAGTCCCCAATGGAAACTCTACATGGAATCTTTAATGAATTAATTCTCTGGTAGGATGAATTCTGTCACCACCTTACCTTTCAATCAGTACATAAGGTATGTGTAGGTTCCAAATCTGGAAATGGGTTTTCAAATTTAGATTCTCACTGGAATAACACTATTTCATTTCCAGAAAAGTTTCTGACATCAATGTGTGAAAACAGATTTGCCAGTGTGTTTGCTGTTGTATGCACCTCTTGTTGTGTTGTTGTTCTAACCAGCTCACTCTTACTCCTAAGGTCTTATTGAGTAAAAAGATAAAAATCAGCACTGAATATAAATTATTTCTATTGCTAGTGAACGCCCACATTCAAGATTTTGGGGAGAGATATCAACAAAAGGTGGGTTCAAAGTGTTATGGAGTCTGAGTTTGTATCTGGATTTAATCTAACTTCTGTCAGTTGCTGGCTGATGAATCTTAGAGAAATTACTTCATTGCTGAGGCATTAGTACTTCATTTCTTCATCTACAAAAGAGGATTACAAGCTCAGACTTGATGAGTTGTACGAAAACAAATGATGATGTGTGTGACATCCCTTACATGCTATGACAAATTTAATCTTCAACTTCATTGGTTTGAGAACCACTAGAGAATTAATAAAGCATACTTCTCAGAGTGTCTTGGTGGGTCATGGCAGTGTGACCTTGTATACTATATCTTGTGCCTGGACTCGTCCTCTCCAGTGCTCTCTGCCTGAGCTCTGCTTCTTCACAACCATCATGTGGGCAGAATTACTCCACCAAACCCTCCTGCCATGATGTTTCTTCTTGGAAGAAAACTGACCATGGAATGAACCCTCTGAAACCATGAGCCAGATAACCTTCTCCTTTCAGTTGTGTCAGATATCTTTGTGCCAACCACAGGAAAGCTGACTCATATGGTTGATACACTGTGTCAACTTGGGGAGTCCAGAGGTTTGGCTGAGTGACTCAGCAGTTCTGCATCTTGAGGTAAAAGGGACATGCCCTTCCCCTTCTGGGATGTTGTTCACTGTGTTGAGAAGTTTAGAAGGTTAATTATGTGACTCAGAAGGGAGCTAGGGTGCTTACTGTGTATTCATCCCAAGCCTGTGCAAGGGGAAGGCATGCAGAGGGTATGGGTGAAGTGGACCACCCTCACCACACCAGAGCAGGTAGACTGCATAAAAAAAGGAATGGAGAAAGGACTGCCTACCGGTTCTTCAGAGAAGCTCCAGTCTTTGCCTTCAGCTTGGTTATCTCTTGGCTTCTGGTGCAGACTGTTTGGCTTCCTCCTGGGACTCTTCAGCCTTCTGGTGTTGGCTCTCCGGTCTTTGTCACAGATTCTTCAGCATTCCATCGCAGACCCATCAGCCCTTTGATACAGACTTGCACAGGCACTGCAGTGAGCTCCAGGCCCAGGGCTGGGCTCTTCAATCTCCAGTGTGCAGACACCCTCTGCACACTTCCTCATCAACCCTGTAGCTGACCATTGTAAGCCAAATTTATAATTTCTTGTACATTTGTATATTATCTGTTTCTCTAGCAAATCCTGACTGATAGACTGAATAATACACATGGTGCCTGGCACACATGACATTATTATCAGTGTATTTTAAACACTTTTGGCCTGGCATTTTGCTATTACCCGCATGATAGTGGTAATAAATGCAATAATTCTAAAGGCTTCATAACATGAAGTCAGAATGACTTATTTCTCAGTTTGTCTCATTATGTCCCTGGGACTTAAATATTTTGATTTTGCAATGTTTATTTATGTTTTCTAGCCTTCTTTTATTTCCTTGAAGAGAGATGCTACCTTACATCTTTGGAGGCAGAACAACTCATTGACTTTCTCCTATTCTACTCTGAGCTCAGTAAGGATAGTTTTTTACCCATCAGCATAGTAGAGGGCAGACAGTGCTTGTCATATAGAAGGAACTCATCAAATATTGAAGGACATCTATGACATACTCTGATTTCTGCTAGGAATTATTAGTTTGATGAAGCACAAGAATAGATACTCATTTATAGTCTTCCCTGTTGAACCAATGAGTTTAAAGCCATTTGAAACCACATGAGAAAATTCACTTACATGGCTATAGGGAGTGACACCAAGAGATTGACTTGCTGTCCACCAGAATGACAGAATGACACTCCTCAGTGGCAGTGATCAATGGTATGAGCAGCTTCTCAGGCGCTTTAATGTTGTGACTAATTTTTGAAGACACTCCACCAAAGAAGATATACTGAGGCAAATAAGCTCATAAATAAACTCTCCACATCATTTGTCATTGGATAAATCTAAGTTAAAACCACAATGAGATACCACTACACAGCTACAAAAATGTATAAAATTTTAAAACTCACTATATCAAAGATGGGAGAAGTGTTAGAGAAACTAGACTTTCAGGCACTACTAGTAGAAATGTAAAGTGGTACAGCCAGTTTGGAAAAGTGTGCCAGTTTTTAGTATGCTAAACATAAGACTACTTAATAATCCAGTCACTTCAATTTTAGGTATTAATCCAAGAGAAATAAAGACCTTATGTTCATACAAAGACTTGATTATTTATAGCAGCTTTTTTAGTAATACATAGACCCAAGTTAGAAACAATCTACTTAAATGTTCATCAAATGGATACAGAAGAAAATTGCAATATAGTCATTTAACAAAAAGAAGAAGCTATCTGTACATGCAGAACCATGGGTGAATCTCAAAAGAATTCACCAGATCTTCACACATACCTCAGAAGGGTCTAGTGCACAATTCTGTTTATAAAAAATTCTAGAAAATTCAAACTAAACTCAATGGAGAAAACTAATTACTAGTTATCTGGAAATAGAAATAAAGATAAGTGGTAAAGAAAGTTTAGCAAATCCATGAAGAAGTTCCTGGAAATAGTAAAATGATAATCTTGACTGTAGATATTATATTATGGGATTATACATATGTCCACATCCACAAAATTATATTTCCTGTCATTTATTCTTCACTAATGCTGTAAAAAAGTAATCTAAGATATGTGCTTGTTAGTTCTATACTTGATGTTTCAATTATATTAGCTAAAAAAAGAAATCAAATTATTGGTTGAGAAATCAAATTATTTGCATTTATAAAATACAAGAACTGATTTTAAAAAATGACATGTACTTTTTGCAACATTTGCCTATAACCCACATTATTGGGGTAATTATACTGCATTATACATCATATTTAAAAAGAGAGCAAGTCTCAATGTCAGCAGAAAGCAAAGCATGAACTATTGTATTATTCTGTTGTATTAGCATCAATATGCTGAATAATTGCTTATGCTGTGAGAATCTTCCTCCTTCTCACAAGAGTCAATCTACAGCTCATGAAATGGAAGTGTCTGGAGCATTTCGTCTTATAGCGGCAAAGAGGACAAGCAATGCGGACAAAATTGCAGTTCAGTGTAGTTCCTTCTTACTGTTTTAGTTACTACCTTGTTGCCCAGACAAAATATCCCATACACACAACTTACAGGAAGAGTTTTCTTTTGGCTCACATGCTTTAGAGGTTTCACGGTTGGCTGGCTGCAAGGTAAAAACAGCATGGTGGAAGGATCTGGCTGGAGGAAAGCGGCTCACATTGTGGTAGCCAGGAAGCAGCGGAGAGAGAAGGGAGGAGCCAAGGGGAGGGAGATAATCCCTTCCGGGCCACATCCCCAGGGACCCGCCTCTTCCTACCAGGCCCCAACCCCTAACAGCAAGTCAGCCATGAACTCGTAATGAACTGAGGAGTATAGTGCCCCATAATTGAATCCCTTCCACACGCAAGTGCTATTCTAGATCTAAAGCCTAACACTGCTCCTCCCAGTTCTAAGTCCAAGGAAACATTTAGTCAGTGAATTAATGCTAGCAAGAAGTCGAGAAGTGACTTGGACCTTAATTATGCCCAGGAAAGTCTTCTCTCATGCATATGCCCTATCATCTCTTTCACTACTAGGAAGAATGGATCCTGTTGCCTTTGATTCAGGAAGGAAGACAAACATGGGAAGGGGGTGTCCGGGGCAATCTTGTTGCCCAGCATCAAGTAGGGAAATGATTAACTTCCCAATGGAGACAGAAATCTGCTGGGATGCAATGTTAGCAGAAAAGTTTAGAGGTTGAAGTACCTTGAGGAAGAAACTTATCAGAACTCAGATAGGAAATCAGGACCTAATCAATGAGACTTGATTAAAAAATGATCCAATTCTTGGGGAAAATTGAAAATAATGACAGAATGAAGTCACAGTGTTGCTAAAAATTCTTTCTATTCGAGAAAAGAAGGATGCAATTCAGGGCGGAGTTTCATGTGAAAGAAATCACACACGATAAAAGCCACTTAGAAACAAAAGATCTCTGTGTCTCCAGCGGGGAGTGATATGTCTGTGACGCCTGGAAAGAATTCCAAGATCGACTTTCACATATCCATAGTAGGACAAGAAAAATGTATATAGTGATCCATAATTATTTTATGAGAATATTTGTAGAACTCAGATTAGCCGAGATAACATGAGAATTGGAATTTTTTATTAGAATAGGATAGGTTTACATTAGAATTTTATCCCTTCACTTTCAGTATTTAATTTTGGGCTATATGAATGTAAAAAGACATTAGTTGAAAAGACGTAACAGGTCATTTTAACATGTTATTCTTTAGCATCTTAAAGCATAGTATGTTTCTTTCTGAACTCTTTAGAATATAGCAGATTCCATTCTGAATTCAGAAACACAATTAGGATGGGATCCATTAGTTAAAGAAGCAATTAGACTGGGAGTAAGGGTGCCAGTCCAGGTAAATTTACTCTGAGGCAGATGGTAGCTGATTCTTGGACACAAGATAGAGTATGATATTACCACATAGCCCTGAAGCTAAGAAAATTCAGGACAAATTTGGAGCAATTCTGTAGTTTCGTTATGCCGTAATGTTTCATATTTCTAATTAGCACACATTGCATCTCCCACAAAAGAAAAACAATTTCCTTTTGCTCAGAAATGATCTTAATTTAGTATTCATTAATTTATAAGCTAACAATGAGTGTTCTTAGTTGTTCTGGTAAATTCTTAAGCTTATATATTTGTTTCTGATTTGCTTAAATAAGCTTCCTACCCTTTTTTTTTAATTTTGAAAATTGATGTTAATTTTATAAAACTATTTTTATGCTTAGAACAGTATATTCAAATTTTGTTTTAAAAGTTTATTCAACAGACTCTAAATGCTTTAAGTTTATTCTAAAAAGCAAAATTCACTAAGATTTAAATACAATTAACTTTTGCTAATGGACTATTATCCAAATACAGTGGTTGTGTGTTTTCACTGCTTACACTTTTTCCAATGGAGTTTTCTCAGTTCTACCAGACTTTTAAATCTTTCCAGCGTTCCTTACGCCTCACATAGGCATAAAGCAGATGGAAACAATTTGCCTGAAAGAAAGCTAGATGGCATTCATTTTACACTTAGGCACTTATTTTCAAATTAATTATATGGATTCAGTTACCTTTACATAGTTTACAGTCAAATTAGAAAATCAGCTGTTCAGTCCAGGTTGAAAAGTTTTTTTAAAAAAAGTAAACTGTAATCTGGTCAGTGTGGTAGGCAGAATAACATCCCACCAAGAGGTCCATATTCTCATCCCAGAAAGCTGTAAATGTACTAAAATATGTGACAAAAAAGTTAAGGGTGCAGATGGAATGAAGGTTGCTTATCGGCCCATCTGAGTTGCGGAGATTTTTCTGGTGTCCAATGTAATCACAAGGGTACTTGTAAGTAGAAGAGGGAGGCAGATGAGTCTGAAAGAGAGTGAAGACACTACACAGTTGGGTCAAGAATTGGAGGAAGGGGCAACCAGCCAAGGAATGCAGGGGTCCCCTAGACACTTGAAAAAAATAAGCAGATTTCTTCTAGAGCCTCTTAATTCTACCCACTGAGACCCAAAGGGAAATTCTGACCTTCAGAACTACAAGGTAATAAATTTGTGTTGCTTAAAGCCACTAAATTTGTGGTCATTTCTTACAGCACCAACAGAAAACTGTAAATCAAATTTTTATTTTTCTCTCCAGTAATCAAAATGTGAGCACCTGCTACACACCAGACATGGTTGTAAACAGGACAGGAACATTTCCCCTGTCTTTCAAGAAGCTTATAGTCTAAGATGGGAAACAGACTCACCAATAAAAAGACCACCTATATGAACTAAATATTTTATAAGTTACATTTAACATGCTTCAACATGCCTGTGCAACAATTTGGGCTTTTCCAATTTAAAAAAATCCAACAATTTATCTGAGTAATGAAAACAATACATTTCACAAAATACAGCTTCCAGGAAAAAAGATGAGGCTCTTGAATGAGGTACCAAATTTTTGTTACTTAGATGTTTAGGTCTAGGACCAGTTGATCTGACAAACAGCTGGTGCACAGGCAACAGCTCAGGTGCTCTCTGGGCTGAGCAAGAGTCAGCAGAGCTTTTCATTATTGCTTTGTGGTGGCAGTTTCTGATAGCTTAGCAGGTATCAGTTATTCCCCCTCATGGGTGATCTTACCTGTAAGTGAAACTACAAAGTACGTTACTTTTGCCTCATGTTTTCACCCTTTTCAAAATTCTTTTTTTCTAATCTTACCTCAAAATTCTTTTCAACACTCTAACCCTCTCCCTTGATAGAAACTGTTTTAAGAAAATAACAATTATTCCATTTATATTTTCACATCAATAGTACAGTACTTCCATTGCAGTGGAGAGACACAACTAATACTCAGGATCTCTAATTTGATTTGATGTCTTTGATATCTAATGAAGTTGGCCCATACAGGATTCTTGCCTGACTAATTAATTACTTCATGTAAAATATCCATTACTTTGATTCAGGTGGAAGGAAAGAGCTAGGTACCTATTTGGAATCAAATCAAAGAGTTACTCTTAGCAGCCAGTTCTGAGTTGAGCCATTCTGACTAGATCTACAGAAAGACTGTAGAACAAAAGCAATGCTGAATTACAGTTCATTAGAAAAGTACTTATTGTGTATGGAAAAATAGCAAGAGGCTGATAATAATCACAATTCTAAATTCAACTTAGAGAGAGAGAGAGAGAGAGAGAGAGAGAGAGAGAGAGAGAGGAGAAATTAAAAAGTATTTACCTCTAGAAAATAACTAAGGATGTGTCTTAGGAGAATAAACTTGGTTATGACTTGAGCAACTTAGAGGCAGATAAGCACATAAGTAAATTAAATAAAGCAAACAAATAAACACACTCTTCTGGAGAGAGCATTGAAGCCTTGCAGCTGACTCTAAGAAGAATCATCTCAATGTCAATCAATGCAATTTTCTCTCTGCTTCCTTTTTGCTTATTGGTTTCGAACTTATGTTCACCAAAGAATTTTCAACCACATTAACTAAACAGCTAAACATGTGCTCTTATCATTACAATAATGGATGTAATATTTTTAAAGAATTATTTTCCAGTCTCAATTGTGTCATGACCTTAGAAACAATGTTCTATGTGGAAGGCAAAATATTTGCTTTTCAAGAAGTAAATGACATGCCAAATCATTCTCCAAATGTTTATTAATTTTACCCATTATTCAAACACTAATTCTTTGACAACTATATTGCATTCCTCACAATATTCTTAATAGAAACTGTTTTAGGTAAACAATAGTTATTCCATTTATATTTTCATATCAATAGTACTCCATGCTTAAGTTATAAAATTTTCTGTTAAGATTATGGAGTTTCCAGAATCACAACTTTCCTTCTAGTCTCAAAAGTCTAGATGACAATGCTAGAATATGAGCAGTAACTGAATATTCTTTCTTTTATTTTTGAAAGAAAAGAATTAAAGGAAACAAAACTCACAGCACTTTTCAGTTGTTTTAACTTACCTTCAAAATTTCTGAACAGTAATGATTATCATAAAAGTTTGATCACAGTAACTAAGCATTCAGAGGACAAAGCCGTCTCACACAGGCTCCTACATCAGGGGAAAATAGAAAGGACTGAGGTTAGGAAGCAAACCAAAGGAACCAAACCATTTTTGTCAGACAAATAAAGAATATGGATGTGAAGCAATTGACCCTTTAAGCATACCTTGTTCAGGATTTCTTGCCCAAATGTCACAAATCCTATTTGTGGTTAGACTCAAATGGTCAAATTTTTATAAAGGAGAGTAAATATAAGATCCTTACCTTAGTCCACTCCGGCTGCCATAACAAAATACCACAAACTGGTCATATAAAACCAACAGAAATATATTTCCGGCAAGTTTGGATGTCAGCCCAAGATGAAGGAACTAATAGTCTTGGTGTTTATCAAAGACCCAGCCTCTTCTTCCAAGATGGTGGTTGGAGCCCTACACCCAGCAGAGGGACAAAAAGAAAGAGTCTGCCTAATTTCCTTCAGCCCTTGTATAATTCGCTAGTGTCCTACCCATAAGAGCAGAGCCCTTGGGGACTAAACACCTCTTCACAACCCCACTGCCTAACGCTGTTGCTTTGGGGATTAAATTTCAACATGGTGTCTGAGAGAGTACTATCATTCAACCCATAGTGATGGTTATTAAGCATTATGCCCTTTGAGGACACCTGCTGCAATACAAAGGGCAAATGTCATTACACTCAAGAGACAATGCCTGGAAATAGCACCAAACAATGGATCTGAAAAGAAAATATGTGAATAATCAGCCAAAACTTTGGGAAGGCTCTAAGATTTTGCTGTTTGACATTGTTGACAACAAAATGCAAAGGTGGTCAGATTGTGGGTAGGAACCCATATAAATCACTAGAGGATTACATTGTAACATTATAATCTGAGAGCATGAGCAAAAGTGACTTTGTGAGGTGGTTTTCTTCTTTAGTGGGCATCAGAATTGCCTAAAGGACTTACAAAACTACAGACTTTTGGGTCTTGCCCCAGGGCTTCTGATTCAGTAGGGTTTTGGATAAGGCCTAAGAATTCACAATCTAGCATGTTCCCAGATGATTCTGCTGGTCTGATGACCACACTTGGAGAACCAGTAGGCACATGAAAATAACTTTTTGTTGTTTTTTGGATTTTGTTATTATAGGTTTTTCTTTTTCTTTGTTTACCAGAGGTTCTGGGGTCACCCTCAGGACCTCCTGAAGCACTGTCTCACTGAGCTACACCCCAGAACTAGAAGAGATACCTCCATCAATCACCCTCATAGAAGTACCATCCCTATAAAGCCTTGAGATAACTGTTGGTGACCAAACAGGGACATGCCCTGATGTCTCTCCTTTTCAAAAATTATGTCCTACTGTTTTACATTTGTCTCTTCTCTTTCCATCCACGGAAAATGGCATTAATGCCTTCACATCCCACATCCCACGCATTGCCTGTGTCTATCAATCTACAGTTCTCCTTCTGAAAGAGGCAGAATAGAATCTCCTTACTCCTTGCCCCCAGGGTAGATCTATGACTTGTTTAGCCCACAGACAAGGCAGAAGTGACAATGTACCAGCCCCCAGATCTGGCTGCAAAAGGTCAGCCAGAGAGCTCTGCATGTGGCCTCATAAGAAAGATGGGCCCAAGATGGTACACAGACTCAGGACCAGAACCACAGGGTTCTGGACAAGAGTCACCCTGGTTGAGCTGCCCAGCAAGCCTAGCCCAGGGCAGGACCATCTGCCAACAAGGAACACACGAATCAGCCCAGCCACAATAACCCAGGCCAAGCTGAGAGGAGCCAGTACCCAGGCTCAGTAGCACTGGCTGATCCTTGGTCAATCCATAAATATGGAAGAGTTACATAATTGCTTAAGCCGTTGAGTTTGGAGTGGCATGTCACTTGTAATACTTAACACACATGACCCCTAAATAAGAAAACTTCTCAAATAGGCAAGGTTAACCAATCAATATGAGCAAAATCTAGACTTCATTTGATCCTCTCTTTGCTCTCAGTGTCTGTAGGGATAAAATTGCAATATTTAATGTCATGTCTGTCCTGCTGCAAGTAACAAGATGACTGGTTTTCCAACAATACAGAAATGGTTTTGGTTTAATAACAACACAGAAATTCATGCTTTGTGCAACTATTATCCCAAAATTTGAAATCTAGTGCGTTTGGCTTCTAGGCTAACTATGGAAATCTTTAAAACACAGGAATTGATTTTTTAAAAAAGAGGGAGAAATAAGTCCATTAATATTTGATAATCTTTGTAACTTAGCTTTTCTCTTTGATAGATTCAAAATTATTTTTGATAAAATGTCTACATTATTCAGGGTCCAGTCATTTGAATATGAAACACTTTAAAAATAAATAAATAACTGGCATTATATTTGATGGAAGACAGTACTATATTATTAATTTTTATAATGAAAATTGCAAAGATCAATTTCTCATGAGATTATACAGCTAGTATTATTTTCTCACCAATTCTTGAATACACAGGAGGTCATTTTATAGTGACTTTTCATCAATAGCTCATTGCACAGTTCTTAAAAATCAATTTTCTCCTTTCAGGACAAGAGATTTATACAGTAAAAATATTGAGGCAGCCCGTCTCCTATCAATGCAATTAAGTGCTCAAAAGTAGCACTTACGAAACCAAAGAAAACCTATTTGAAAAGCAGCACAGAGAAAGATTTCACTGTATGTTTGGGCTGTTGACAAAAATTGAGAACAACAGCTTTTTGCACAAGGCTAAAAATACATACATTATTAATGTAGAATAGGAGTTAAACTAGTCAAATGATTTCTTTAAAAATTCATTTCAGGTAAAGCTGCAAGGATCCGGGGAAGATGGCGACCGGGTGAGCAGCAAGGGAGCGAACCTCCTT
>PVLD010005103.1:96440-116568 GCA_004027595.1 Dinomys branickii | reverse complement strand
AAAAAAAAAAAAAAAAAAAAAAAAAAAAAAAAGAAAACACAAGAACCAAAAATCCAAAGACAAGAAAGAAAACAGGCATACATCAACAACAGCAACAACATCAACAACAACAACAACAGAAAAAAAAAACACCGCTTGTTGCTGCTTTACATATTGTTATCTTCGAAGGCATTCTACTTCTGTAATGTGCAGTCATTGGAAGTAATCTCACAAAACTGGAAATATGTTCAACATTTATTCAGTTTGAAAAATAGAGGCTGTACAATAAAATACAGGATAATTCCTTTTTTGTTTTGGAAGAATGTGTGAATAGGAAAAAAGCCTGAAAAGGTTAACAGTGTATTATATCTGGGTGATGGGATTATGTGTTTCTTTAAGTTTTTTGCTTGTTTGTACTGTACATTCTAATTTTTCTGCAGTGACACCTGTACATGTAAGAAGTAATGCCTTGCAAAAAAAAAAAAAGTAAGGTGGCTTAAATTTCATAAAATGTCCATATTATCAGAAATGTTTTAAAAGCATATTGATGTGAAGTTATAGGCAATGTAATACATGGTTACTTTAATTAGAATACCCTATTTTAAAATAAGCTAATGTAAAGTGTGTTTAAACCCTCTTATCATTTCCTTGGAATATTATTCACTCCCTTTAAAATGCAAGTGAAGTTTGAACTCACTTTCAAGATTATGGATAGGTCTTTTGTTCATATGCTAATATGGTTCCCCTTTTTTTTTTTTTTTTTTTTTTTTTCCGGGACCGGGGGTCGAACTCAGGGCCCTAGTGCTCAGCGGCAAGCACTTAGCCCACTGAGCTGTACCTCCAGCCCTTCATATGCTAATATGAAAACATCTTACCCAGCGTGACTCACACTGTTACCAGAGAGATTGCTCTTTCTTTTTTATTTATTTCTTTTTATTTTTTATCTTGCTCTTTCTAAAGAGAGATGACACAATAATCCATTGTCCTTAGAGGCCGGACCGGGTTTTTCCAAACTCTAGAATGGTTCTGTGTTTGGTGATGCATGCTATACTTTTTTTTCCTGTACTGGGGCTCAATCCCCAGGCATACTATACCATGGAACTATATTTTTTTAATTAAGGAAAACAAATTTTTAAAGAGAGACTTAATTGTATTGTCTTTAACTACATGAATGTTAAGTAATATGGTAGAAATTTGTTTCATGTATGACCTGGTCTTTAACAGATGTTATAATTGTTGCATTCTTTAGCATCTGCTGCCTTTACTGTTGCCTCCAGGGAGAAAGGAGCACTCTGGGTCCTTGCAGCTGTAGATGATAGGCGTTTGTGGCATTTCACTCCAGTCTTAGTCAGTGCTGAAGCCATAGCATCACGTTTATTTTGATTCAGAATTTAGCATCCAGCAGTTATCAAAAGACTGTGCTTGAATATTATAGATTCAGCAAATGATATTTTGCCCATGAAACTATTCAGTGCTTGGTGAAATGTAACTGAGGCAAGGTCTTCCTGGAATTGAGAAAAGGGCAAAGTTTACTTAAATCCATAGGCGTTCTATTTCTGGAATCCTTTCTAGAAAA
Organism: Dinomys branickii; assembly: GCA_004027595.1. Taxonomy (NCBI): domain Eukaryota; kingdom Metazoa; phylum Chordata; class Mammalia; order Rodentia; family Dinomyidae; genus Dinomys; species Dinomys branickii. Next base: position 115,013 of record PVLD010005103.1, on the reverse strand, counting down.
TCTAAAAAGTACATTATTTTCATAAAAGTAGTTTACATGGAACTCCACAGCCACTACTGCCCACCTTTTAGTAAGTAGAATCCATGAACAAATTGTAAGATAATTGAATAAAGCCCCCGCAACCCCTACAGTGTGTTGAATTGCCTTTCTCTGGCATCCTTGTTAGTTTAGATTTCATTGCAGCCCTCTGTGCTATATGGCTAGCTTGATGAGTCACATTTGCCTCCCAAGGTAGGCAGATGTAAGATTTGCCATGAGACTGCTGTTGTTAGCTGGGCATGGTGGCACACACCTGTAATTCCAGGACTCAGGAGGCTGAGGCAGGAGGATCGTTGTGTGTTCAAGGCCAGCTTGGGCTGCAAATTGAGCTCAAGGCCAGCCTGAACTGCATAGCAAGACTGTGTTTCAAAAACACAAAACCAAAGACTGCTGTTGTTTCCTCAAGGATATGTTGTCTGGTTTTGCAATGTTCTTAATCTCTTTGAAATAATAGTTATCTATAATTTTTGCCATGGTTCTTTCTCTCTACATTTCTTCCTATAAATTTATTTAATATCCTTGTTACAGAGTTTGATCCTTTGGGGAATAGGCACACATAAAACATCAGTAGAGAGTGTGGACGTGTAGCAAGGTGACAGTCTGTATGAAACAGTCATTATTAAAGTTAAGTGTGTCACTGGTGGCCCCTCAGAAAGGGTTAGGACTTGAACCCACTTTCCCCCAAAGGGCCTAGTAGTTAATGCTCTGTGGTTATCTTCTGTCTGTGAAATGGGTTCTGATGAAGATAAGTTAGATTCTCTGAGTAGAAAAGAAAGCAGTGTTGCCCAATGTATACCCACCTAGTGAGTTCAAGCTGCACTGTCTTCTTAGATTTCATTAAGTAGATCCACTTGACAAACGGTACCTAATAGCTGCCTGGATCTACCTGAGGCCTTGGTACTGCAGTGGGAACAACATGAGTAATATACTTGTCGTGCGAGTATAGATCTGACACCCTAAAATCTGGTTCCTAAACAGAACATATACTTAAATAATTTTATGGAAAATTACTCTAAAATGATGCTAAGAAAACTTAAAATGTTTTCAGGACACACATTTTAATCTTTCTCTGTCACAAGGAGCCAGAACTTCCCACATACTCCTGGGCTGGACCTACATGTCAGTGGATGTGACTCCTATTTTAACAAATAAAAAAAATAGAGCATTTTAATCGTATTTATGTATTTCCTGGAGCACCCGCTAATACTGAGCTTCTGAGAATGAACTTCTAAATCTGAGTTTAAATATAATCAAGAAGTGAACGGGCTGGGGATATAGCTCAGTGGAATAAGCGCTTGCCTAGCAAGCGCAGGGTCCTGAGTTTGATCCCCAGTACTGCCAAAAAAAAAAAAAAAAGAAGTGAAAATGTTCAGGGCTGGGGATATAGCTCAGTGACATAAGTGCATGCCTGGCAAGCGTAAGGTCCTGAGTTTGATTCCTGGTACCCCAAAAAAACACACAAAAAAAAGAAAAAAGAAAATGTTCATATTCTTTGATTTGTTAATCATATTCTAAGAAATTATTTTAAAATCTGGTGAGATGTAATGTTATTTATCATGGTCTCTCCTAAACAAAAGAAATACCATAGAAGGGGTATAAAAATTACAGAAGCTTAACAGATGGCATGGTTAGTCACTGAAAATTATAAATATGATGTATCTAACATGGAAATATATAAAACAAAAAGGACAGAACCCCACATGGCATGTGTAATTTAAAATTATATGCATGTGTGGATAGAAATGAAGTGTTTGGTACAGTATCAGTTATGGTAATTTTTTTATATTGATCTCTCTTACTGTTGCTGTAATACTTGTGCAAAAGCAAAACCAACTAAAATAATATCCATCCATGCTATACTTGATTTTGAAATGATTATTGATATAGGCAGAGTTCTTATTTATTGTATTGAATCTAATGTTGGAAGAGGGTAGGGAAAGTAAACAGCTGAAAGTGAGTATTAGCATTTAGTCGTTCCTCGGTTTTTGAATGACCATGATCGTCCTATGGAATATCAATGTGTATGTGTCTGAATACAGTGTAAGGAGGTTGATCTGATATGTATTTATCTGTGTATTCATCTGGGTTGTTGAGGTTGCATATTCAGTGACTTGTGCGGAGTAATACCAACACAGTCTCTTTTCTATAAGATCAGTAAAAATAGATTCATACTGTAGGTGTAATACACTCAAAGAACCTGACTGTGTTGTAAAACCATGTAATAATTCGGGGAATGCGAAGTGAATGCACTGCAATTAGTTAAGCTAGGATTGAATCAGCAGTAAAATCTGAGAGCTCTAGATCCGATTTCATACTTACTGCTGATGAAAAAGCCCCTTTAAGTAAAATATTTTCCTAAGAACCAGATGTAATAAGAAATGGAGGATCTTAAAATTTCTAGGTTAATGCAAAATTAAAATGTCATTGATTACATTTCTAAAAATTCACTTTAGAGTTAGTGAATTGTGTATTTTTATTATGACAATGATAAGAAGTACAACAGGGAACAGAATTATTTGTTAAACTGAATAGACTTGCAGATGGTTGTATAGCTGGATCTAACTGTACTTAATATCATATTTTTTAAAGCATATTTTCAGGAAAGTAGTCCTCTTCTTAAATTTGAGATGCTGAAATTATCAGGATCTTTCTTAGAATCTACCTGAGGACTTGGATCATTCATCTAAATGAGAAGACTTGGCAATGAGATGGCTTGGATCATTTGTACACACATAATACATCATTCACATAGCTTTTTACTTCACCTTGTTTAAAAACAGAATTCCATATTATATAATACCTTAGAGCAGAAGACTGAGATATTTTTACTTATACCTCCCTGAGCCAGCAATAAACTGTGTGTACCATCCTTGAACCTAGTATTCATTTAGTCATTCTTCTAGATACCAGGCACTGTGTCAAGTGCTGTAGTACAGTAATGAACTAAGAAAATGAAAAAGTAAGACAATCAAGGTTATTGCTGTCCTGGAAGTAACATTGTAGTGTTAATAGACAGCAAACAAACAAGATAACTGGACTGTGATAAATGTTACAAAGGAAGAACACGGTAATAAGGTAGCAAAGATTGGGGGTGGTGTGCATATTGGATTACTGCTCAAGGAAAGGTTAAGGTGTGTCTCCAACATTGTCTCATTTCCTGATGTTGCTAGAAGCAGCCTCTGAGCCCAATTAGTGTACATAATTGGAGTGGTCAATTAGTAGAGGAGATTAAGGTGAACTGAGCAGAAGTGGGTGCTCAAAACTTCTCCGTCAGTTTTACCAAGAAACTTTTAGAGCTCCAATATGATTGACTCTTCAGAGTCAGTCTTTTTGGATGGTCCCGATTGGCTCTGTTCACTTACAACAATATTTTAAATGTAGGATCCATACTCAATTTTAACACCCAATGTTTAAGTACCGCATGTAGCAAACGTTTTATTTTTCTGACTTGTTAAGGCAAGTCTACCTGGCTCTATAATTTTAACCACACAAGATGTGTTCTTATTTTGATGTGCCCTGTTCACTTACTTGTGCATTCATTCATTCATTCATTCAACAAGTATTTATTGAGTATCTTTTAAGTCTTGGGGATACTGAAGTTGACCTGATGAACAATTAACATTGATCTCTGCTCTCTGGTAGTTTTAGCCTCTGGTTATGCCATTTGGCCCTTTTCTCTTTCTTTATACTAATATATTGTTAATATCACTGCTTAACCTAACACCAGTTTTGGAAGAAACTTTTATGTGATGTAAATAGATCTATTTTATGTTCTACTGTTCTCAACACTTAAACGTTATTATTGTCAGTGATTTTTTATTCTTTGGGATGTGGGTAATTTAACTTTTATTAAGGTAATTTTAGTGTGTTAGGTTCTTGGCTCTTTGGGCCATTAGAGTGCTTTTCTTTGTTTAGGAGCATATAACTACCAGTCCCTGACTGATTGTGCAGTCACGACATAGCTTGAGTGAGGATCCAACTCTAAACATTGTGAGATAAATCATTTCCACATTCTTGCTTAAGTGGCCATTTTAGTGTAGAGAAGCGCATTTTCTGTGAAAGGCAATGTGAGTGTCTCCTTGACCCAAGGTCTTAACAATTTTTAAGCAACATAGGTATGATGGTTTAGAAAAAGCTTAATAGATTTTTTTTTAAATCAGAAAACTTGTAAAAATAAAAATTTCCCCTTTGAACAATTATAGGCAGGAGCATTCATTTGAAACACTGTAGTTCATATATATCAATAATGAAAATGGACCCTGTTTTCCTTCCTTGCTATTCACTGACGTACAGGAAGGACTGTGTGAGTTCACTAAGCATTGCTTGGCTATAGCTCTGATGCCCTAACCAGATTCCTGAGATTCTGTCAAAATTGTGGTCCAGAGACAGGGAAACAAATCTGTAGTAGAAGTTAGTAGTTCTTTCCCTTTTGAAGTACCTTTTATAACAAAAGCTGTGTCCTTTCATGCATACACATGAATGACTGATACTTGTGTGAAGGCAGAGTCTGTATTCCAGGTTAAGGCTCATTGCTTGCTCTATTTATGGGGATGGTTGACTGGTAGCACACAGGAGCAAGAGGGGCAGCCTCCTCACCTTTCTGGGAGAGCTGTGTGTCCAGCAGACAGTTGCTCCCTAGATGCATGAGGTGTGAGAAAAAATATTTTCAAGAGGCATCAAAACAAAGGCCTCACTACTGCGTATTTTCCTGCCTTTTTGTCCAGGACCCAAAGTCCATCTAGAAGGAATTTATATATTTTCCAGAAAAACGGAAGGTTTCAAAAGGTGAATCCAGTGTTATTAAAAAACCAAGTTTTACCAGGAAATAGTAGAGACTTGGGACCCAGATCCTCAAGGCCAATTTCTTATTTATTTTTTACTAGTATGTTTCTGTTACATAATGAATACATTAATCACGAGCCAGGGCCAGTTTCCTGAGGGGAGGGCCTGAGCCAGGAGTGCTGTGGAGGCAGAGTCCTGTGCCTTCCCGATCTGACTGCACCCGGAGGGCAGTGGGTTGACGCTGAACAGAGTATCCCAGCCTGCGAACACCGGGCAAGCACACTGCCCAAGTTTTCAAGGACAAAACCTTTATATGAACTTTTGATAATTTAAAAAGTATTTATGTGCTGGTTTACTATATAAAGAGGAAGGTAAAACATTATGTATAGTTTCCTTTTTAAATTATTAAAATAGATTGACATTATAAAGCATTAACGAAAAAAGAAACACTCAAAATGCTATTTTTTCTCATGCAGATATATTTGAGTATGATTATAGTCACAATGTACATATAGTTTAAGATTGTCCTCTTTTTTCTATATTGTGGCAATACTCATATGAATATTTTAATGACTAATATTTCATTAGGAAGATGTATCACAATCAACATTTCACCTATTGTTGGGCATTTAGGTTGATTCTGATTCTATAGCTTTTTTTATTTTTTTGTTACTTGGAATTGAGATTGTGCCCAGGACCTTTGCACTGAGCTACAACCCTGGCTGTTTTCATTTTATTTTTTTAAATTTTGAGTCAAGGTCTTGGTAAATCTCTGAGTTGCCCAGGCTGTGCTTAGACTTTCAGTTCTCCTGCCTCAGCCTCCCAGGGTGCTGGGATTAGAGACATAAGTCACCACACCCCACTTCTAGCATCTTTTCCTTTGGATCATTCCTTAGGATTAGTTTTCAGCAATAAGATTACTGTGTCAACAGGAACAGACATTTTTATGACTTGTGATACACATTGTAAATTGCTTCACAAAAGGTTTGGCCTTTTACTTTGCCCAATTTAAAGGTGAATCATCAGCCATAAGCCAGTGCTTACATTTTTGGCAGTTAATTATTATTCCCATATTAGGCAGAGAACCTCTGTGCACATCCGATTTTCTTCTAATGCTTTCAGTATATAGAGTTGACGTTGGGAAAAATGTCCTGGCCCTGAGACATTCCAGGCAACAGAGCCATCACTTTTGCACTTTGGACCAGTTCCAATTCTGTAATCACTTCCCAGAGCTGTTCATATGTCTTTTGGCAAAGATATCTATCGCTGCAGTCATGTGCTGCTGAATGGTTACAGTCACAGGGTGAGTTGATCAAGGTGCCTATTTTAGCATTAGGTTAGTAGTCTGTGGCCAGGTGTCTGGGTATTTTGAGAGAAGTAATTTTGAAAAGTCATTTGCAAATGTGTAAATGAATAGCATCAAAGCAGTCGGATAGAGATCTTCTGTAGAATCTTCTCTCTCTCTCTCTCTCTCTCTCTTTCTCTCTCTCTCTCTCTCCTTTCCTCCCTCCCCCTTTCTGTCTCTCCCCGCTTTCCTTCCTGCCTCACCCCCATACACACACACTGCCAAACCGATTGAAGGATAATCTTTGGGTTTGGGTGAAAATGCACTGACTGCAGCGAAGTCAAGATGCCTTGGTCCTGACTCTGTCACCGATCTTGCTTTGCAACAAATTGCTTGAATGGGTTTCCACCTGTGACGGGCAAAATTGTTGGAAACAAGTTCCAACATCCCTGCAATTCTTTCAGTTCTCTGTCCAGCACTGACTATGTTTTTGTAGCTAGAGATGTAGTTTCCCTATTCATTGGTGCTTCTCTCAGGCACCAATGGAAGAGAACAGGATATAAAAACACAAGCTGATACTTACAGTGTGGCATTTTCACCAAAAGACTCCATGGCATACATCAAAGAACTGATGTCAAAAATTACCAAAATTTTTGGCTAACTGTGATGTGAATTTACTTAGGCCATCCTTGCTCCTCATTAGTTTTTTGTTTTAGTTTTTTTTTTTTTTTTTTTTTTTTTTTTGAGACAGGGTCTTGCTCTGTAGTTCAAACTGTTCTGGAACTATGTGGCCTCAAACTTGCAGCAGTCCTCCTGCCTCTGCTTCCCCAGTGCTGGGGTTTCAGGCATGTACCACAACGCCCTGCCCCTGCTCCTTGATAGTGTGTTAACCATAAGAAAAGATTCACCCTTGTCCAGCAGGTTAAGAGGAAGTTGATCCATCCTGTGAAACTGTTCTTAAGTTGACTACCATTGCTTTATTTGCTGACTATAAAAATTCTAGCATAAATAATAGCACTCTCAGCAGCAGCATTGTCAAACATGCAGGCCAACAATACCGTATTTAGCAAAGCATTTTGAAAATCTAATGGCAATTTGGTAAGAAGGAGCAAGATGAAAGTGGAGTATTGCGTATAGTGGCACAGGCTTGCAGAAAGCTACTCAGGAGACAGAAGAAGGGATTGAAGGTTGGGCAGTCTAGTGAGACCCTGTCTCAAAATAAAATTTGAAAAGGTCTGGAGATGTGGGTCAGGGATTGAGTACTTGCAAAGCACTGACTCTCAATCCCCAAGGCTGAAGAAAGAAGAAAAGGGAAAATTTATTTTTTGTTAAATAATTTTTCATGGGGCCGGGGATATAACTCAGTAGCATAGCACCTGCCTGGCAAGAACAAGGTCCTGAATTCAATTCCTGGTACCCCAAAAAACAATTTTTTTCATTTAATCTGTCACAAAAGTAACATTTCTCATTTTCTCCTATGAAGTCATAGAGTCAGCAGAGATAATTCATGATGAAATTATGTGGTCACTTTAATGCACATTTTTGTATCTGTCATCGGTAGGATTTTGTATTGATTATAAAAATTCCATCATGAGAAGCAAAGTGAAGGTCATTCTCACTTACTTAACCTCTTAGCTTCCATATTGTAAGATGGCCTGTGGCCACGACTAAAACTAATTGAGCTGGGTATAGTGGTGAACAGCTATCATCCCAGCAACTCAGGAGACAGAGGCAGAAGGATTTCATGTTTAACGCCAGCCTGGGCAATTTAGTGAGACTCTTATCTCAAAATAAAATACAAAATGAAACGGAACTGAGGATATAGTCTGTGGTAGAGTATAGGACTGGGTTTGATTCTTCAGTCCTGCAAAAAACCAAAACAATAAATCAAACGAAATACAGCTAATAGAGCTCAAGCACCCAGAGGCCCTCATGTATTTGAGATACTAAGAGTGAACCCTGTTACTCAGCCTCTCCTTGGGGAACAGTAACTAAAGAGTGCAGGCTCACACCAAAGGGTAAAGACTTGTAAGTAGTCTTCAGTACCATGAGGCTAACCTTATTCCTTTATCAACTGCAGCTTAGTTTGTTTTGTAGTGCCTGTTCTACACTGGACGCTGTTTCAGGTACTAGGGTAACGCTGGGAACAAAATGGATCTTGCCCCTGCTGGGGAAGAGAGACCATAAACTAATGTGTGATGTATCAAATGGAGATAGGTACTATAAAGCAAAGGCAAAGCATAGAGATAGGATAAGGATACTATTATGGGGGGATTCTTTTTTTTCTGCTACTGGGAATCGAACTCAGGACCTTGTTCTTGCCAGGCAGGCACTGTGCTGCTGAGCTATATCTCCGGCCCATGGTACTGTTTTTGATAAGGCTTTCACTTCTGGTAAGGTTAGGTGAGCTTTGGTCATCACAAGACACTGGAGCAGAATCCTAAAGAGAGAGAACTCTGGACTTGTGAATGTTGGGGCAGGCCAAGGGAGCAGTATGAGCAAAAGCCCTGAGGCAACAGCACTCTTAATATATTCCACTATGACCTGGAATGGCCAGGTCGTATAAAGCCTTGTAGATAAAGATGACGATGTTCTCTGGGTTTCTTTTTTCTTTCTTAATTTACTTCGTGTGTGTGTGTGTGTGTGTGTGTGTGTGTGTGTGTGTGCACGCATGTGCACACACGTGTTTTTGTGTGTGCCTAGAAGTCGAACCTAGGGCCTTACTCATACTAGGTCAAGTTCTCTACCATTGAGCCATATTCTTAGCCCTGGCTTTTATTTTGAGTAATATGGGAAGCCACAGAGCAGAGAAGTGACATTATCTGACTTTAAAGGAGCTTTAGTAGTGAGATGGAGGCTTACACAAAAGGAGATTTTCTTTGTTACTTTCTTCATTGTTGGTACAAAATACCCAACACCTATAAGTGAAAGGAAGAGAGGTTTATTTTAGCTCACAGTTTGTAGAGGCTTCCATCCATAGTCTGCTGTCTCCAAGGCTGGACAGCATGGCAGAGAGAGACAGTCTATGGTAGGGCAGGTCGAAAAGCAGTGCGCACAACCTTCCCTTTCTCTTTTCATTCCATTCAGGCAGCAAGCCTATTGGCTGGCGCTTCTCATACCTAGGGTGGGTCTTCTGTCTTCAGTTAATCCATTCAGCCACACCCAGACCCAGGCTAATCGTCAGTGGACTGATCCAGTTATCATATACCCATAATCCGGGCACCTCTGAAGAGCTCTACCTAAGAGTGCACAAGGCTTTAGGGGGCCATCTAGACACGAACACTAGCCGGGGGATAATACAGGTAGGGAGTAGATCACTTGGAGCTGTGCTTTCCAATATGGTAGCCTGTAACTACAAGTGGCTTCTTACATGCAAATCAATTACAGATTGAAAATTGAAAAACTCATTTCCTCAGTGACACTAGCCACATTTCCTGTGTTAGTGGCCATGCGTAGCTAGTGAGTATTGTGTTGGACAGCGAGATGTAGATCATTTTCTGTCATCACAGGAAGTTCTTCTGAACAGTACTGGTAGAGTCCTGTTGGGCTTCATAGGGAGTGCATGGAAAGCCATTGTAGAGTTTAAAGCAGGGCAAGTCATGTGTTCAGTTATCTCAGAAGGTCACTGTGTTGAGAATAGAGGGTAAGGGCCTGGCAAAAGTCGAGAGAGAATGCTATTCTAGAGAACACTGTGTCTTGAATGAGGTGGTAACAGGGGTAATGAGAATAAATTGCTAGATTTTGGACATACTTTGAAGACAGAACCTTTAAAGGTGCAAGACATTTTACTGGAATTAATGCGTGCTGAGAGAAAAAACTGATAAAATGAGTTGGGAGTGCTGCTGAAGGAAGAGAACGCAAAGCCCACAGGAGGGCTCATTCTCACAGAGGGTGAGTCCCACTTGCCTTGCGCCAGGAGGGAAGGCAATGTGCTGGGTCGAGGGAGGGGTCTGAAGAGCGCTTACCTAAGCAGCAGGAGATGAAGCAGTCAGGGCAAAGACAGGTGTGTTGGGAATTTAGGAGTGGTGGGAAAGTTTCAAATGGTCATTAAGAATAGTTACTGGAAAAATTGGCGGAAAGAAAGTTAAAAAGAGAAACAGGATAGTTGTGAGTGTTAAGGGCCTGTATGAAGTGGGTGGCCGTGACCCTAACTTCTCTTCTGATCACCTCCGGCAGAGTCTGATTTCTTATGTGCAAGCAATGGGAGATGGGATGGCTAGGTTTCCCCAGAGCTGTTCTTTTCCTAGGCGAGTCTGTAGCAGATGTGCAATAGAAGAGAGGTTAGGCGGTTAGAAAGAATGATAGTACAGTAACAGCCTGTGGAATCTAAATGGAGTGAGTGGGGGGCCATGTGTGACGGCTCAGGCCTGTAACCCCAGCACTTGGGAGGCTGAGGCAGGAGCATCCCTAAAAGTTTTAGGCCAGCCTGGGCTACATAATGCGATCAAGACCAGCCTTAACTACATAGTGAGACTGTGTCTCACAAAAACAAAAACAAAAACAAAACAAAAAAAACAAAAAGAAAAAAAAATATATATATATATATAATAAGTGAAAAAAAGCAAAGGGCTGATGAGTTGGGAGGAAGCAGAGGGATAGATCCACTGGAGCCTGCAATATTCCCAAGGACAGTTGGAGTTGTTCCTCTTGCCAGCTTCTGGGAGATTCCTTATCAAAGAGCCAGATGCTTGAATTGTAATTTTGCAGACAGGGCTACCGGGGCTGATGTGATTATGGCAACTTTGGTTCTTGGAAATCTGTCCAGATACATCCTTACAGGCTGCCTGACACGTCTCAGAATCCCAGATGATATATTCGCACTGTGGACCTTGTCTAAGCACGTTCGGTGAACAAAAGCCTAAGACTGCAGGATTGGTTGCGCAGGGGCCTACCCTGTGATTCTGGGATGGCCACAAAACAACTGTGCAACCATGGACCCTAAAGAAATGAACCGTATGATCCCTTGCATCTCTAGTTTGGATGCGTGGCCTTGCCATGGTAAGGTCTTTTCCTAAAAACACTGACCTTCAACGTGGGCTTGGAAGATTTATCCCTGCAGATGTGCAACTCAGGAATTTTATCTGCTGTTGCCAGTTAGGATATCAAACACGAGAACGCTATCCTGAGTGTCACATCCTGGGGGCCTGACTGTTCAGTCTGGCTGAGTGAGTCAGGAATGATGCCCCACCACCCCGTGTGGCCACGCCTCCTTCAGATCCTGGGACTGCTGGACCTTTACCCAGCCTCTCCAACTCTCTACCTGAAACATTTTTCTCTCCACATCGTTAGGAGAGCTCTTTCAGCAGAAATGACAGAGGTTCTCAGAATCAAATGCAGTACTGTGACTGGTGAATTCCTATGAATATTTGAACATTTTAATAATATTTATTTAGGACAAATTCCAAACTGCCCCTCCCATCCCTCTTTCCTCGCTGGGACACAGAGAATGAAGAGCTATCCAAGGTAAATTTTTAACAAGATGTCTAGCTTAAGCTTTGCAGGTTTGGCTGATGAAGTAAGTGGTAGTTTTTAACTAAAGTAGCCACATTTTTTTGAGCGTTCTCCCCTTCAAACCTTGTAGGGCCACTGGAGTGATCTAACTGCCTTACCTGCTATCAGAACTGGTTGAGCTTCTTGAGGGACAGAAAACAAAGGAATGATGTTGAAATGCAAATAGATAGCTTGGGAGTTCCAGTCCCTGGCTGCAAAATACAGCCAAAGCTGACATCAGTATTTCCACCAACATCTGTAGAAAGTCTCTAGAAGAATCTCACCAGACGTATTTCTTTTTGTGGATTGGAGTCCTAAAGTAGGTAAGAAAAACAAAACATAGTAAACACAAACAGAGGATTCATACTTGGAGTTTGCTCAGTACCAGCCGAATAGCTACTTGTTTCTTGTGTGCACCCCTTCTCCTTTCTCTGCCTGAATAGATAATCCTTACAAAACATCTATTCATTCTACAAGTGAAGATTTCAGGAATACTTGATACTGACCTTGGCAAGAGTAATGGACCGAGATTGAGTGATGGATTTGAGTGTGTTGTAGCTGATGTGCATTTTGGTGCTTTGTATACTAGTTTATGAATATTTGAGCCATTGCAAAAGAAGATATACCATGTTTTAATTAATGAATACAATGATGGCTAAAACTTGTAGATAAATTTATGTGGCATAACATTACTCTGATAGCTTTTTTTTTTTTTTTTTTAGCACAAATGCAGTTGCTGCTTCAAGAAAACCCCACTAAAAATGGTATTCTTTTGTATTTGATGCAATCACTTTGACCTGTGAATAGTTATTTTTTTTAGGGAAATAAAATGAGAGAATATAGTTTAGTGAAAGAACCACTATATCAGGTATTTAACTGCTAAATCTGGGCTGTTTAGTTTCTGCTAGGAAGCAAGTGCATGGCTTTGGATAAGTAGTTTGTGAAGTCAGAATTAGAAATATGTTACAATGGAAAAAGTCAATGTTTCAGAATACATGTTAAAGGTATGGTCAGAAACCACAGCTGGGGGGGCTGGGGATATAGTTCAGTGGAATAAGCGCTTGCCTAGCAAGCACAGGGTCCTGAGTTCGATCCCCAGTACCGCAAAAAAAAAAAAAAAAGAAAGAAACCACAGTTGGGTTGGGTTTTTTAACTTAAAATACCTAATCTTGTCAGTAAATCTAATTTTTTTCAGCATATTATTTTATTTTTTTAAGCTTCCATTTAATTTTAGGTGCCCATAAGCTCTTCAATTTGTTAATGGAAAGAAATGTCATTTACACAGGATGGGTACATAGTAACTTTATTCTGGTAAAATAATCTCTTAAATCCTTATATACACAGTCACTAACTGTTAGCTTTATAAGGTCAGTACGAGCAGACCAGCCCTGGGCTGTTAGGAGCTCAGCATGTCCAAGATAGCACTAACCCGAACAAACACACAAACTAGCACATAGTTTAAACAGTACCATTTGACTTGAATTTAACCTAGTTTGAACAGAAGACTCTTTAAAAAAAAGAAAGAAAAACCAACAAAGTCACATTGCTTACAGAAGTTGTTAGGTCACAGCAATGCAGTTTAGCCAGGCCTTTTTAAAAGCAAATGTTAGAGATAGGATCTCTTAAAGACGGACATTCTTTGTTTTTAATTTCAAAATTCTTACATGTTTGCAGCATATAATATATTCATTGCAAATTCAGATATTTTAAAACTATTAAAGGCTACAACTTGTAGGTCAACATTTATTTCTGACTTCTAACTGTTTTTGAAGGAAAAAACTTTGCAAACTGATATTTAGTCCCTGAGTTCTCAAAGAAGGCATAAATTCTGCTGGGGTTAGCAAGAGCCCAGGAGCTCCAGGGTTCTGAGGTCCAATATTGACTCTGTGAGAGTCACCCTGACCAGTCTGTCACCCAGGCAAAGACCATTGACTTTTTAGGGATTTCAAAATACATTATATAACAATAAAAAAGTATGATCCCAACATGTAAAGATCATGAATATTAGAGGGGATGCATTTTACTAAAGGTCAACTGCAATGTTTTTTTAAAATTTTTTTTTATTTTAAAGATAAAAGAATATAAACCCGTATAACACAAAAACAAGAAGGAAATATAAAATTATAGAGAAGATAGTAGGGAATTGACAATGGATGCTGTATTACATAATATTATCTTCACATATGTTACTTATTTATAAACCAGAATATCACAAAAAAAATGAAGGAACTACACAATTATAGAGAAGATAGTAGGGAATTAACAATGGATGCTGTATTACATAATGTTATCTTCACATTTGTTACTCAGTTATAAATAAGAATAATGCAAAAAACAATAAAGGAAATACATCATTATAGAGAAGATATTGGGGAATTAACAATGGATGCTGTATTACATAATGATATCTTCATTTTTATTACTCAGTTGTACATATAGTGGCTTGTTTTCTCCGCCCTCATTTTCCTTGTTACCCTACCCAAGCAGTCGTCTTCCCTCTCATAATAACTGTATTTTTTTGGTTTATTTACTCACTTGAGCTCTCACATTGGGAAGGCAGATGGCTGTTTCAAATTATGCTGTAACAAACATGGGTGCACTCAAATTACCATGGCACTAGTGGAAAAACATCCATCCTCAAAGATGGTACATAGGCAGGGAACAAGATACACTATGGTCAGTACCCCATTGATAAGCCCTCAAGGCCCTCAGGGGTCTGATTGCGTCCACAGGGTCACCCCCGCAGACCGCTAGGCTCGGTCCATCAAAGCCCTCCTGGGGGCCTGGTCAAGCCCAAGGGGTCACCCCAGCAGCCTGTTGGGCTCCACCCCAGCAAGGTGCTCCCTGGGGCCAGGTCTAGTCTGCATTCTTTTGATAACTGGAAATTGATAGTCTTTACATAGGAATGGGAGGTTTGATTTTATAATACTTTTATGTTTGAAATTTTAATTTGAACAGTGTTAAGTCACTGAGCTATTAGTCCATGTTACTGAAAGAAAACTCATATCCAGTTGCCTTCATAGGGTGGTTAGTTGGTTATCAGCAACCAATGCCCAGGCTTTCTAGAACTGTGTATTAAACTTAGTAACTTGAAGCTGGGTATTGTGGCACATCCTGGCACCCTTATAAACATAGGGAGGCCAAGGCAGAAAGATCATGGATTCAAGCCCAGTGGTAGGCAACTTGGTGATTGAGGTAGACCCAGTCTCAAAATAAAAAATAAAAAGTGGGATGTAGCTCAGTACAGATGCACTGGATATGATGCACAGTATCCCCCAAAATAAAAAAAGCAAAAAATACTTGTTTACCTGACTTTCCAAGAGGGAAACAGATATTTGCTGACTGCAGGATGCTGTGCTTAGGTGCCAAAGACACAAAGTGAACTGCTGAGGGACCTTAAGATAGCACTCGTTTCTTTTTGGTTCTTTTAATGATGTAGTCAGTTTCTTATCAGTTAAAAAAATATATGTATGTGTATATCTTTTTGTTGGTTCTTATAGTTTTTAACTTGTTATTCTTTCTGCTTCTTTTATACCCTCTACTAATCAAGCCAGTCCTGGGATCCTGTCGGCTTTTCCACTGACGCCTGCCTGGTATCTCTGTTTTGATTCCCAGTAACACTGTATTATATTCTCCATCTTCCAAACTTAATAACACTGTTTTTTTGTTTGTTTGTTTTTTGCAGTACTGGGGATCGAACTCAGGACCCTGCGCTTGCTAGGCAGGCGCTTATTCCACTGAGCTATATCCCCAGCCCTAACACTGTTTTTGTCATAGCTGCTTCAGTTTATTTAACAAAATAAAACATGAGAGAGTTAAGTTCTCTTTGAATATTCATTTCAGTTCCATTACTCTCCTTCCACCCTTAGCACCAGGTCCCATGTTCAGTTTAATGTGTGCTTTTTAATGTTTTACATGTATAATACTTACAGTATTAACATGTGCCTATGGTCAATATATTGTATATTGAATGAGTTTAAACATGCATAAATGTTTTCATATCTACCTATTGCCCTAGGATTTATTTACTTTCCATTTTTTCATTGTTTTTTACAATCTGTCATGTTTATATGTGTATACATGTATGTACACACTTTCTTTTTAATTGGTATTTTATCACACAAATATTACATAATTCAACTCATTAATGGGTATGTGATTGTTTAAAATATTTCTCTAATGTAGACAATACCTGTATTATTTTTGCGTGTTAGATATAAGCAGTAGTTTCTTACCTAGATAACTAACACATAATCACTGCATTTTGAGTGTGCATAATTTAACTTTTTGTGATTTTATCAAATTGATTTTCAAAGGTTTGAAAACTATTTCCTCAAATACTCTCCAACATTTGTTGCCAATTCCAGGAGTAACAAGTGGTTTGCTCTTGGGGTTTCCAGCTTCCTTTCAACCCCACCTGTCCGTTTCAGGGAGAAGCCTTTCTAGATGCGGTTCTGTCGGGGCACTGTCCTGGTCAAATGCTGTCTGGGGCCCCCACTGTTGGTCTCCACAGCTGGAACCATGCCAGGTCCACTGCAGTCATACTCTCTCCTCGTTTGTCTGTGCCCGGCCAGTCCACAGTGAGAGGCTCACCATTTCTCAGACTTGGCTTGTACTTTTCTTTCCCTGCAACTTGATCAGACCTTGCTGCATTCCTCTATTGGTTCAGCACATATTTATTGAACTCTTTACTTCCTGCCAGGTGCTGGGAACAGAAGGGTGAACAAGAAAGACAGTATCTAGGCACTCTCGGGGCTTGTAATTTTTAGCAGAGTGTGGAGACGAGTAGAAAAGGATTGGGTAAAAAACAGAACAAGATTATTTTCCATAGTTTTAAGTACCATGAAAAACAGTGAAATAGCATGTCAGTGTGAGATTGTAAGGGGGTGATGTTGGGGGCAGCAAGTCCAGGTGGGAAGGAGGGGAGCAGGTGCTCGGGGCGGGCTTTGCAGAGGTTATGTCCCTCCTGAGACATGTGCCATGAAGCTCTTTCACACCAGAAGTGCTTTCCATCCGGGACAAGTGCAGATGCCCTGGTGCAGGAATGGTCTCAGTGTTCTGTAGAACAGAGCTGCCCTTGTGGCTGGGTGGTCAGGGCTGGGGGAGAAGTGAACAGCTTAGGAACCAGAGGCACCACAGCCATGCTTCTGGGTCCTGTGACACCGTAAGCAAGCCTCTCTTCAGAACCATCTCTGACCCTGCAGCCTGAGAACTATCTTTCTGGACCACGATAGCACGGTGGGATCTACAGCACTTTGGAAGCTTGGTACCTGTCTTCCCAAAGAGCCATTGTCCTTTCACTTTGCTACTTTGTTTCTGCCTTCTGAGACAGCACTCCCTTGTTTAGAATGAAGAAAGCAGGGAGAGGAAAGGTGTGATTGAGAAGATGTCCATCCTTTCTGGTGGAGTAACTTTAGAATTAAGTGTATTTCTGTGCGATAAAACATCGTAGTATATCAGAGTTTGTTTCCACGGTTTTCCTTCTGTTTTTCTCAGAATAACAGTTTGCACACTGTCACATATTCTACTTTCAATGCTCTACCTACTCAGAGCTTTGTCTTTTTTTTCTTTAGCTTTTTATGTAGGAGTCATGGTGTGTTATCTGCGATGGGGGCCTTTCCCCAGCTCCCCAGCCGCTGAAGATAACACTGTATGCTAGAGACTGTGATACGTGTGGGTTGTCTCTCTTTATCTTTAGGGTAATCTTTGAGTTGTGTATATAAGCTGTCTTACAGGTGAAAAAACTTAATTTAAATTGGCCATTACTTGCCCCTGTGTTACAGAACTAATGAATAGTGAAGTTGGCATTATATTTAGGGCTTCTGCCCAATTCTCTATGAAGCTGCCACGCCTGAAATAATACTCAGCAACTTACTAGTATTTCCAAATATGGCTTGTGTGTGCCCAACTTCTGCCATGTGCTGTGGATCACGTCTTCCACGGTGAACACTTCAGCAGAGATATGAGAGGTAGACTGCACGGTGGGTAGGAGCAGGAGCAAGGACATTTTCTGAAGTGGGACCACCTGGGTCAGGGGTGTCTCTGCTGGCGGTATAGCAAGTTACTTAGCACCTCTGTGGCTTGGTTCCCATATTTTTAAGGTGGGGATCATAACACTACTTACCTCATTTGGAGGTTAAGGGTTCACATAAAGGGCTTAGTATGGAGTCTTGGATTTAGGAAGCCCTCAACGTTCTCCTACTCTCAGGTGTCAGCTCAAATGTCTCCTGCTGGGGAGGCCTCACCTGACTCCTGAAGCTAGTGTGGACCTGTCCCAGGCACCCAACACAATTGCCCTCTGCCTGCAGCTGCCCACTTCCCTCTCAAGAGTTTTCCATTCTTTTTTCTTCCAAGCCAAGTATCCCTTCAATGCTCCCCAGGATGATCGATGATCGACCATTGTGTGTTCTCACCCACACCCTTAGAAACCTGGGAGATACAACCCACCCCTTGCACCCGCCAATCCACAGTGCAGCCAGTCAACTACGGAAGTGCTGTGCTGCCTTTGTCTCTGTTATCACACTGTCATCCCTACCAATTGAAGGAGAACCTTGTGAAGATGAGCATGACTTCATTGTTTGCACAAGGACCGAGGAGGCAGATTTCCTCCCAATTAAAACAAAGCAAAGTGAGGTTTTAAAGAAGTTAAAGATTTGCCTAAGAGCTATAGCTTCCAGGTCTGTGAGAGCCTGCATTCAGCCTCTCTGACTCCAAAGCTGGTGCCCTAATGCTTAGACATTTTTCCGGTGAGATCTGTCTTGTAGCCAGTGGACCTAGAGGCTTTAGTTTGGGTTGGATCTGGCCCGGATTCAAAAGCGTTTGCTTTGCTTGTTCACCTCTTTCCTTTCTGTAGCTTCTACTCTGCCTTAGCTCAGAATTGCTGTTCTAAAATATAAATCCAGTCCTGTGTCTCCTCTGCATAAAAAACCACTCTGGATTTCTTTTTGCTGCTGCTTCCTCTTCTTCTTCTTCTTTTT